>RJWM01016499.1:0-45271 GCA_004363535.1 Dasyprocta punctata
TGCAGTTCAGGCTGGCCTTGGGCTTACTTTGTAGTCCAGGCTGGTCTCAAACTCACAACGATCCTCCTGCCTCAGCCTCCTGAGTGCTGGGATTACAGGAGTGTGCCGCCATGCCTGGCTTTTCTCAACTGTTTTCTTTGTATGTTTTAGTTATGTAAAAAAACAAAAGTATGTAAAACTGGAAGTAGTGAGACTATACCTAGGACCCTTGGGTTTAAGAGATATTTGATTGTGATTCTCTAATTTTAAGGAAAAGAGCACCGAAGAAAAGCAAAACCTAAAATTCAACCAAAAGATTCTTTGACTTTAATGCCTCCTGTAACTAACTTCGTGGGACTCTTCAAAACAACAAAAAAGAGCACAGTTTCCCATAATATTTTTTCTTTTTCATCTGCAATTTCATCAGACATCATCAATGTATCAAGACCAAGAATAGTGTGTTTGAACCAACTTGGGAAACAGGAAACGAAAGCCAAGCCAGAGCCTGGAGAAAGCTAATAAAAAACCTGAGTAGGAAAAGACTCTGAGCAGTCTTCTAAAATATGCTTCAAAATTTTTTTTTAAAGTATGGTAAAATACATATAACTGAGCAATCTTTTTGAATGGAAGTTCTCAATATTGATATTAACTAGATTTTCCTTAGCATGTGTGCTGGAATTTAACACGGGGTCAGAGTTATGCTTTTACAAAATAAGTAGAATTTCTGTAATAGAATGCCTGCATGTAAACCTATTCATACCTACTAACTGATAGAAAATTAGAAACATTTTTGAGTTGGTATGCTGAGTTAGAGGACTGATTCAATGTATCACACTCATTTAACACTCATTTTAAATAACTTATTTAATGATAAATGTTACAAACTCATGAAATTTCCAAAACCTGAAATGTATACTATTTTAAAAACATTTTCTTAAAAATAAAACCTGACATCATTGTCCATCAGGCACGCAAGGGCAGTTACAAAATGCAGCCACCATTGTTGACCATATTCCATATGGACACGGTGTCTTGGGTTTGCAACCGGAAAAAATAACATTCTTTATGGCTTACAACCACATGATGTCTTTGCTCAGAAAAGCACTGCTCCCAGCAGGTGCAGGTCTTGGTGTGTGCCTACTTCTACTCCACAGCGGCAGACAGAGGTGATACACATGCAAGCTGGGCTTCGCTGTGTGCTTCAATGCCCCTCCTTTTCTCCATCCACTCTGCTTAACCGTCTCCAGCCTGAAGGTCCTGCCATAATCCATTCTTTACGTGGGCTGCAGGAAGCATCAAACACAGGTATTAATTAGTAGCTATTTTCCCATGCAGGCCTTAATGCAGCAGTAATGACAGTAATGATGGGAACTACATGTACTCAGGGCTTTCTCAGAATGCCAGGCCTGTGTTCTGCAAGCTAAGAGACCTCTACATTTTCAAATGAATTCCTAATTATGTTAAATAGTTATAACTCTCTGATGGGTGGGCAAATCCAGGAAATGCAAAGGGGAAATGGTGTGTTTAGGGATAAATAAATAATAAGGGACTATTTACTCAGCGAAATTAAAGAAGAATTCATATTGATGGAAGTATTAAGCTACTGCAGATGTAAAAAACCAACAAACTCTAGAGAGTACCTTTTGAGCCTTGAAACTATCATCAGTTAGGCTTAAAACTACTTTAAGAGTATTTGCAGGTTGAAGAGCAAAGTTTCTTTATAACCACAGGTAATTCCTGAGCATCTTGGCTTAGTCAGACAAGCCTACCAACCCTACAGCTCAGAATATTTCTCCTAAAAACTAGCTACTCCCATAAAGATTATTTTTGTTACTCCATGTTTTCTATTTCTTTTTTACTTCTTAAAAATTATATATGAGAAAAGCCTCAAAACCTACTGTTTTAACAATTTACCTGCCTGTTAGCTAAACTATGGAGATAACTTTGACACGTTTACTAATACAGAGTTTCAATGCTCCTCTCTTTCTTCCTCCTCTTCCTTTCTCCTTCCCTATAGCTAAGAACCGAAATGTCTAAAGCTGCAAAAGGCTTCCAGAGTTTGCTCATTTTCTTTATCTGCAGTTACCTTTACTTATATCATTAAAGGAATCTTGACATGTATGATTATAGTACCTGGAACAATTTTCAAACTTTGAAACTTTATTTATTTATTTATTTTTGTAGCACCGGTGATCGAACCCACAACTTTGCGCCTGCCAGATGGGAGCTTAAGCCACTGAGCCAAACTCCCAGACCTAGTTTTTTGAGGCAGGGTTGCACTATGTAGCTCAGGCCGGCCTTGTGCTCACGTCGTAGCCCAAGCCAGCCTTGAACTCACAATGCTCCTCCTACCTCAGCCTCCCGAGTGCTGGGATTAAAGGCATGCGCCATCATGCCTGGCTTAAACTTTGAAACTTTAAAAACATGGCTTATAGGTATCCTTATTTGTAATAGGAAGAAATCTGGATAAATCTTCTTCCATAGTTTACATGAATTCTGAATTTAATAAACAAGAAATAATTACATTTGTCTGTGAATTCAAATTCACTGACACAGAATGCAAATGCAAATGTAAAATGTGAATTCACAAACTAATAGCTTCTTTTAAATGGTATTTTTAAAACAATTCCATCATACTTACATAGCAATTTAGTATCAAAAATATGCAAAGCTTTATAAACACTATTTCTATATGTTCCTTTATCTATATTTTCTATTTGAAGGATAAAACAGATGATCATAAAATCATACCCTGCAATCATAATTCTAACAAAAGAATTACTTACGGAACTTCCCAAAAGTCAAGCCATTTAAAGCAGCATTGAAATAAGTTATTTGATTTCTAGATTTTTGCTCTTAACTTCTAATTTCCTCACAAACCAAGTCACTGATTAGAAGATTAAAAACCTGGTCCAGTATTGATGATATAAACCTTTCCTGGTCAGATCTCATGAAGAATTAACAGTCATACTGTCCTCATAGTCATGAGATGGTTAGTTAGTTTAGGCAGAAAAAATGCAATAAATTTTTGCTATCTGCAGTACAAAGTTTCAAATTCAAGGGAAACTACCCCGAAACAAATACTTTTCAGCTTACTTTCACGTGAATTTATACAATTTGTAAAGCAATGGTCAACTAGAGTATAATACATACTTGAGATAGAGCTTGTTTAATTTTTAAAATCTCAAATTGGATGGATTTTTTAAAAAGTATGGTATACTGACTTATTCCAGAGAGGATACCTAATAACACGTTTTTGTTTTGTTTTGTTTTGTTTTTTTTACAACTAATAATACATTCTGCTCATCAGTTTTTGGTCTTGATTTGGAATTCTCTGATTAGAAACAGCTTTAAACCCACGCAGTGACACACGCCTGTGTTCCCAGCTCTTTGGGAGGACTGCAGGTTTGAGTCCTGCTGGAGCAGTGTAGCAACACCCTGTCTCAAAGAAGAAAAAAAAAAACAAAAAAACAAAAAAACAAAAACAAAAAAAACACTGGGCATGGTGGCGCACGCCTTTAATCCCAGCACTCGGGATGCTGAGGTAGGCGGAGCATTGTGAGTTCAAGGCCGGCCTGAGTGACACAGTGCGACCCTGCCTCAAAAAACTAGGGCTGGGAGTTTGGCTCAGTGGCTTAAGTGCCTGTCTGGCAGGCGCGAGGCTGTGAGTTCAATCCCCGGTGCCGCAAAAAAAAAAAAAAAAAAAAGCAAGAATACAACACAACACAACACAAGAACACAACTGGGGCTAGGGACGTAACTCAGTGTGAAGGCCCTTGGTTCAATTCCCTAGTACCACAAAAACTGAAACCAAAACCAAAAAGAAAAAACTTGTACCAGGCTACCATTGCCTTTTATATATATGATGTTTACACATGCAAGTCTGATTTATTTCACTTATGAGTATGATCTCGAGTTACATCCATTATATCTATGAAAGTGTGGATTTATCCTTCTTTATAGCTGAGTAGTACTCCATTTTATAAAAATACTACATCTTTTTTATTCATTCCTTGGTTGATGGGCATTTGGGTTCTTTCCAAGATTTGGCTATTACAAACTATGCCACTATAAACATGGGTGTACATATATCACTGTGGTATGATGTTTTCACTTCTGGGAAAATTCTTCTGAGAAAATACCCAGAAGGGGAATAGCTGGATCAAATGGGACTTCCAAACCTAGCTTTTTGAGGAATCACACTAATTTCCATAGTGGTTGTACCAGTCTACACTCCCACCAACAGTGGAGAACAGTTTCTTTTTCCCCATAGCCCCACCAGCATTTTGTTATTACCATTGTTTTTTGAAATTACTTTCTGATTACAGAAGTCAGGCTGATGTTTCAGTAAAGGTCAAAAACTTGTATATCTTGATTTGGCAAAGGAGAGAAAAGATCTGGGCAGTATGATATGGGGCCAGGATTCAACAGAATCACTGAATTTCTTTCAAAGTTTTTCTTCCCACTGCCAATATCAGTACATCTCTTTTGCATAACATATTTTATTTTGGTTTTTGATAATAAAAAAGCTAAGCTCCCTTGTAAGACTATAACATTGTCTTTCAATAATAAGGACATAAGAAAAAGAACAAAAAAAGTCTTGATGATTAATGTATTTCTACAATTTGATATACAAAAATATGAAAACTTAGTTTTAATGTTGAAAAATTACCTTTAGAGACTTGAGAAGTAAAAATCAAATCTTCATTTTTAATCGTGGTACTTTTATAGCAGTTTCTCCAACTTCTTTGGATATATCTATTCCAAGAGGACATCTGCATCATGAAATAAATCTTATTATTTCAAATATTTGTTTCATAATCCACCCTAGTTCTGCAAACTATGTTTTAGAACTCTGATGAGCAGTATCTAACCTGTAATTCATCATATGTGAGGATGCGTCTTACACACACACAAGTACCATGGAATCTCAAGCTAGGATAATGAAATAGAAATTTTGAGATGTTCTTGAATAAGAGTTTTACTGTCCTCTGCCAGGGATACAGCTCAGTGGGACAGCACCTGCCTGGCAAGTGCAAGGTCCTGGTTCAATTCCCAGTTAAAAAAAAATACTGCAAATTAGTAAATTTAAAAATTCTAAATGAAATACAAAAATAACAAAAAATGCCTTACGATTTTTTACAAAGTTAATATAGCAAAGACTTTTTATCACATAAAGTCAAATCTGGCCTCACATTCTTGACATTCCCTAGGGTTCTATGATTCTCTGAGGTTTCAAAAGCTGGCTTGAGCCAGGCGTGGTGGTGCACGCCTTTAATCCCAGCACTCAGGAGGCTGAGGCACGAGAAGCACTGTGAGTTCGAGGTGGGCTTGGGCTGCAACGCGAGTGCAAGGCTGGCCTGAGCTACATAGTGTGACCCTGTCTCAAAAAAATAGGGCTGGCGGTTTGGCTCAGTGGCTTAAGTGCCTGCCTGGCAGGCGTGAGGCTGTGAGTTCGATCCCCTGGTGCCGCGGGGAAAAAAAAAAAAAAAAAAAAAGCTGGCTCGTCCCTTTCCAATGTTCCTCTGCCCCTGACAGCAGGACAGGTCTGACCTCTTACTCTTTGTTTAAAATGCTTTCTCAGTAAGTAATGTTAGCCTCAGATTTCTGCTTCTATATTGCTAAAGATAAAACCAAGCTCTGTGAATGGGCAGAAGGGGGTTTGAAAAGAGCGGACGAGAATGGGGGGAAAAAAGAATCTAGATATATCATGTACAGATACCAATTCCCTATAATGAATGTGGTCATCATGTACACCTAAAGTCTACCAATAAAGCAAAAGAAAAAGGAAAGAAAGAAAGAAAAGAGCTGGGCGTGGTAGCAAACGCCTTTAATCCCAGCACTCGGGAGGCTGAGGTAGGAAGAGCGTTGTGAGTTCAAGGCCGGCTTGGGCTACAACATGAGTGCAAAGCTGGCCTGAATTAAATAGTGTGACTCTGCCTCAAAAAACTAGGGCTGGGAGTTTGGCTCAGTGGCTTAAGCAAGGTTGTGAGTTCGATCCCTGGTGCCACAAAAAAAAGAAAGAAAGAAAAGAAGACTTGAACCTGACCCCAGCCCAGCTCCCACCTCAACACTGCCACAAGCGGGGCTGCTGGATCAGTCACAACCCAGGCTGGCTCATCTGTGTAAGGGACTCCGACACACTCCCTTGGACCTGCTCACTCACAATCACATCACAACTGTCACATCACAGACTCTCATGCTGATAAGTTTTAAAACATCAGATGAAACAGAGTCCAAAGGAGAATTACGTTAAGATTATGAAACATAATTGCCCTTTACCATTCCAGAACTAACTTAGACGAGAGCTTGGTAATAGTAAACGAGGTTACTGGAATTTTGATTTGGGACAGGAAGGAAGGCTTGCAGGAAACAGCCATCTTTTGACCACTTCTCAGCTACCCCTGTAAGAAGGTAGTCACAACCCAATCTCACACCTGAATGCCTTCTGCATGTTCTCCTTAAACTCCCCAGCAAACCGGCTATTCCTAAGAGCCTCTCCACATTGCAAAAGTCCAGGCTATGGAGATGGTTTCTATTCTGGTCCCAAATAAAGTAAATACATCACCCCCATCCAATGCTGGTTTCTAACTCACATGTGATTTGTCAGAAATTTTGTAATTTGACTCTGTAGCAAAAATATTTCTTATAACATGTCAAGTAGGTTCATGAAAAAAATTAATGCAACTTTCCTTTGAGTACCATCAGAATGTCAATGAAAATCTCACATTATAAAAGCAAAATTCAGGCTTTGGATTATATCATGTAACTTGCATAAAGTTTATAAATGGTACCACGTACTTTGGTTCGTAGCGGATGCCTTCTACGTCATGTAAAATGCTCAAGCCAGCACGTAATCTTTCAATGCCATTCCTAAGTAAAAGTCATCAGAATAAGATGAACAGCCCAGAGATTTAAAAGCAAAAGGTTTAATATGATGAAGTAATTACCAGTTACACGATTATGAATGAAACACACATCCTGTGGCTTACCATGCAATCATAACACCGTTGTCAGTGCACAGCCTGGGAGGGGGACACAGCAAAGTGCACTGTGTAGCATTTGTGACAATTTCCAGCATTCTTCGGATGTAAAAGTTACTCGCGACACCTCCAGACACAACCTGAAAGAATTGACAAGGTCAAAATTAGCAACTATCACATGGGTACAAACCAAGCTGTTAACTAAGCCTGAGGAACATATCAGCATCATGGAAGTAAAAAGTACATTTTGAGGTTGATAATAGGGAAGAGATATGTCTGTATTATAAAAGCTTGAGATGAGAAAAATCACTAACAATTTATTATCAGCATATAACCACTACTAGCATTTTTATATATCTTTTCCAACCTTTTTCTAAGTATTTCTGTAATATAAGTATACCACAGTATACCATAGTACATCAAACTTTTTAGATTCTGCAAGTTTTACTTGTAAACAATTTTTATTTTACTATAAACTTTATTTATTTATTTATTTATTTATTTTTTGCAGCACCGGGGATTGAACTCACAACCTCGCGCCTGCCTAACAGGTGCGTAAGCCGCTGAGCCAAACTCCCGGCCCTTTACTATAAACTTGAAAAAAGCAATTATCTTTAACATTCATTTAATATTCAACTTTTCACTTAAATACTTTCTATTATAGTTCATAATTTTATAAAAAAGTTTAAGTTGGGGGTATAGCTCAGCTGCACAGTGCCTGCCTGGTAAGTGTGAGGTCATGAGTTCAATCCCTGGTACCAAAAAAATAAAGAAACACATAAATAAAATTTAAGCTCATTAACCAAGAAGATTACCGAGACTTTTAAGCATATTTAAAGGGATTTCATTACAGGATGGAGAAAACCAGTCCATTTTTCTAAAAATAGTGACAGCAATTATTGCATTTGGTTTCTTTACTGTAAACCCTCATTCAAGTCCAAAGAGAGATGGGATAATGTATTTTTTCCTATATAAACTATACAAGTACCTGTCCAATAAAGCTACCATATCTGTATTAGAAATGACTGTAAGTCTTCTCTACTCTGCATAAGTTCACACTGTCAGGGCCAGCATATGTCATAAAGATGAGTTCATCCGAAATGCAAGGTTCATTACGGTCTTGAGGAAGGAAGTAACACACTGCAACGGGTACCATGACTGTTACGGGTGATGACAAAACTTACTAGGACTGCATTACTCTGAGGTAACAACTCTCTCTGCTTGCAAAACAGAATAGCCCGGTGTGTTCTCTTTGCAATGTGGCACGCTGCTGTGTGCTGCACTACGGCAGCAATGTCTGCAGCTGAAGACAGGACTTGCCCCTTCTCAATACCTGCAGAAATAAGTAAGTACTGTCAGGCACAACCCAGGAATATTTATCTGTCCAACTTTACTAATTGGAAATATACCTTCCTCTTTTTCCTTTTGCATTATTATTTTTTCAATAACATGTTGAAGTCCGGTAAAAGAAAAATCACAATTTTTAATACGATGCATGGGTGGGCTGATATCAAAATGAAATCTATTTCCTTGTTTGGCCAAATGTTCTATAGCCTTCCCACCGCTCATGCCAGAGCATTCTGGATGTTTGATTAAAGAAAGTCTTCTAGCGACCTATCAAAAACAAAAATACATTTTAAAAAGTAAGTCATAAATTACATATTTCAAAACTAAAAGATGCAAGGGAAATGAAAAGAAAAGTTAATACAATGCTGTACACTGTACTTTGACAAATATGGGGTCTAGCTGATGTTCAGTAAAGCAGAAAACCTTGTTCCTAAGACAACCTGATGAGCAGTGGACAAATGCAGCCCCTACTTTTGCTCTCCTAGTAGAAAATAGGCTGGAAGTTGATCATGACTGCTGAATGATGAACTTCAAAGAGAAAAACCTGCCCTATTGCTTCTCCTTATCATTTCAGCTGTTGGCAGCGTGTCCTTTTTATTACGTGGTAGGAGGCTCTGTAGTATTTGAAAACAAAAGAAAAAGAAATCTGGCTATGCTGCCAGTACTGTGCATGCTAATGACAGAACAACTTGTCTAATAAGATAATAAGGAATACTTGGATAGCAGCAGTGCATCTATCACTATCACTTTTTAACTGAAATAGACATTATAACAAAAAAGAATACAGAAATTAATTCTCAAGTAATTACCTTGTCAAGCATGTCACCAGGTGCTATGTCCAAAGACTTTCCAAGAAGCAGAAAATCTGAAACTCCTCGGACTAACGCCAATAGACAGTGACCTCCAGAAATTAAAAGAACTAAAAAAGGAAATTCTACTTGATTGGTCAGCCTTATAGTCAGTGCATGGGCCTCCATGTGATGAATGGGGATGAACGGCTTCTTCAACTGGTTCACCAGCTGTAAGCTGAACGATAAGCCTACCCCTAAGCTTAAAGCAAGTCCTGGTTTAATGGTAGTTGCAATCGCTGAGAGTTCACTTGGAGAGATTCGACTGGCAGAAAGAGCTTCCTGTACTATGCGTTGAATATTTTCTCTGTGAAGCTGCTGAGCTACTGGAGGAACAATCCCTCCTGTCCTGAAAGAAACAAAAAAATAGTTTTTTAGAAACCAAAGAGTGTAAAAACAAAGAAGCAAAAATGATAATATTGTAGCTAAAGGCATGATTCCAAATTAATCATATGGCTGGGAATACTCAGTTTTTCCAAATTGTGTGCTCTACAATGTAGTATATTATAAGAACCCAATATGAAATGATTAAGAGGGTAATGTTTTTGTCTTTTAAAATCTGTGCACACAACCCTCATAGATTTTTTTTTTTTTGCTGATGAGTGAAATCATCAAAACATTCTGCAGCAGTCCTGAGCAAATGAAAGACAGGATAAAATGGTATTTTAGGAAAATTAATTTCGGTGCAGATGGAGAAATTTTTAGAGATTAATGCATTTGTGTAAAATAATTATATCTTAAAGTGGGTGACTTATGAGAATGGACAGATAGAGACAGAGAACCCTGAAAACTGTAACAGACAACTAGGTGACTAGTGGACAAAGGCGTCAAAGATTCAGATTTTTTAAATGAAGTAACTGGGAGAAAAGAAATACAATGAGAAGAAGAAGATAATTTTGTTGAGTTTATGTTTAAATATATTGCACTTGAGGTCACAGCAGGAGAGTAGATAGCTTGCAATCCTAACATAAAGTTTGGGACTCCAGTGCTCAGACTTGGTAAATGAGATTTTTGATCCATGTAAGACAAGGTATGGTCACTCCAAATATCAAGAGTAAAGAATGAGGAGGCAAATTTGTTACGAACAAATATGCTAGCATGTGATTGATTTGTAATCTGAGAAGTGCAATAAAAATACAACGCAAAATACACAAGGAACCTCAAAACTTATCTTCCATATGTCCAATGTTGTAAGACCTGCTACTTCTATACACAGAAACAAAAATCCTTAGAACATTCAATGATAAAAATATATAGTATTAAAAATTTACAAATATATTACAGTAAACTACATGTTGCTAGTAATTTCCCTCCAAATACTTTCCCTGGCTTTGAACCCACTTATCCCACCACTCTTCCCACTTTCTGAAGCAGTTCTGGAAGTCCTCTTTCATGGCTTTAGTTGTGCTGTGGTAGATGCCTCCAAGTCTGTCCTGAATCAACTCAAAATGCTGACCTTAAGAAAAACCAAACAATGCTGACCTTTCTGGTCATTCTGACTTTCAGGAGGAACCAGAAATCCCATGGGTACCGTCATGGTTTTACAAGCTTGCTTTTCCATTGGATGACACTGGGCAGCAGTATCCTCTGTATTTCTGATCATGCCTCCTAAAGACATTAGAACAGGACTTCCAGAACTGCTTCAGACAGTGGGCAGAATGATGGGATATGTGTGTTATGAACAAGGGGAAAACTATGGAGAGTATTAATAGCAATGCATCTTTTAGTGAAACAAAAATTTAAAAAATTTTTTGTATATTTTGTATGTTCTGCATGTTTGTATATTTTGTAATTTCTGTATATTTTGATGCCATCTGCATTATTTTAAGCAATGAGGGAGATATAAAGAAGGTCTCATTTCAACACATACATATTATAATGTAATTTACCTTAATTCTTCAAAGATACCTCTTTCCCATCTCTATTTGTGGCATCAATAACCCCATAATCATCTGGGTTTTAGGGCACATCTTTTCCTTTCACTTTCACTCTCTACACTTAATACCATCCCATTGCTATGGCCAAACAGAAAAAGTCCTCCCTCTGTCAGTCTACTCAGCCGTCTTCTAATTGCACTTTCCTTCTCTGTCCTGTGGTCCTTGGTGACCATCCCATACTGGGATACCAGAGAATAGCATAAAGTATTCCCTATTACTGACCCTATTGTTTTCCTACTCAAAACCTGTACTTTCTTGGAATTTCAGACTTTAAATTTCTTTGCTTCCACTCATTTCTTCCTTCTGTCTTGCACTTTTTCCTTTCATTTTTGTGCCTCTGCTCGGTTTTTTAGATTCCAGAAATTATACTAAGCACTAGGAACAAGACTTTTTTTATATGGTGATCTGCTCACAGAGATTACATCTCATTCATGTTTGTATTCAGTGTCTCAAATAAAGGTTTTCATGAATGCTGAGGTGAGCTGTGTGGGCGGGACCAATGAATTTGCCCAGTGTTCCCCTCAAGTGACCTATACTCTAACAACATCAAGCACTTGTCTAGTACTTTCTTACCTCTTTCTTTTGTTGGCAGCGCTCATTTGGCAGTGCTATGATATTCTATCTCCATTACTAAAGGCCTAATCATTTTTCAAGGTTACTGAGGACTTGATATATCAGACATTGTGCTGCTTGCCAGGTGATGGTCCTCATCACCATGGAGCTTAAAGTTTCCTGGGAAAAAGATTACGTGTAAGAATAGAAATGTGTAAATTGTAAAAGACGATTACAAATAAAATATACTGGATATGGTGATACGGAATAAACCTAAGTTAGTGGTAATACTTAATTTGGATTTCAAGCTCAGGACTGGCCTTTTTGTGAAGTTCACATTTACATGTGTAAAGGTTTAACACAGCTAGGTAGGGAAGTGCACAACTGAAATCCTACCATTCAGGAGGTAGAGGCAACAGGAAAGTTCACATCCAGCCTGAATGACAGTGAGACCAGGTCTCAAACCAAGAAAGTTCAAGAAAGTCAGAAATCAGTGATTTTCACTTTATGTTGCCCTTGCATTGCGAGATTTCCTGTATTCTACCCAACATGCCTCTAATTAGGGTAAGTTTCCTGAAGGTAAGGGCTTTCTAATACTTCACTGTACCTTACTATCCAGCACAGTCCCTTTCATACAGGATGTTACCATTTGAAGGTTACTTTGATCCTTCACATAAATTGTTTTTAATCTTCTAAGGCGTTATCTTTGTTTATTGATGTGAAAACAGGATCAGGACAAAGAACTTGCTTGAAGTCACAGGTTCAATAAATACTAAGTGCTTGATTTAGGATTTGATACCAGTCTGTGACCCAAACTACTAGTCTTTTTCACTATCCAGATGTTGTAATTGATAACTTGGAGGTATATTTCATTTTATTGTGAACCAGCTAATAATTTTTCAAATCTTGAGCTAAACATAAAAAAAGTATAAAAAAGAAAAAAGTGGATTTGAACAAGAAGCCAGTTCGCCCTTTCTATAAGCTGGTGCAAGCTATGTGAGGCCCAGGAGGAGAAACAAACTAATTCACCCTTCTTGTGAGTTGGGGGAAGTCACACTGGGCTTGGGAGGAGTAACAAGAAGCCAATTTGCCCTTTCTGTGAGTCAACCAGTGTGCAGGCTGCGAGACAAGAACCCCCACCACCATCACTACCATAAGCAACCAGCTGATTCAGAGGACAGGCTGAGTTGATAGCAACTGAGATACCAAAACAACTTACTGCTTGTATTGTTTGATTGACTTTGCAAGCCGAAGGCCAGTAGTCTAAGCATCTGTTAAGAGGATAAATATGCAATATAGCAAATATAGGGGATTTCCTTCTGTCTTGTTTTTGAAAACCAATATTGTTCTTACTTTTGTTTTGTTTCTTTTTTTTTTTTTTTGCGGCACCGGGAATCAAACTCACAGCCTCACACCTGCCAGACAGGCACTTAAGCCACTGAGCCAAACTCCCAGCCCTGGTTTTTTTGAGGCAGGGTCGTACGTAGCTCAGGCCGGCCTTGTGCTCGTGTTGTAGCCCAAGCCGGCCTCGAACTCACAATGCTCCACCTACCTCAGCCTCCCGAGTGCTGGGATTAAAGGCGTGCGCCACCACGCCCGGCTTGTTTTGTTTCATTTTATTGGTTTATTTTATTCAATGTTCTGTTTTGATTGGTTTTATTCTGTTCTGTTTTGTTTGATTTTATTATGTTTGATGGTATGGGCAGTAATTTTGAAGGTAACAAGAGGCATTTATGGCATTATGGTAGCCATTATTTGTTGGAGACCACTACAAAGTTGCTCTGAGCAGAATTTAAAATTAACTAATTGGCTTTCTGTTTATCTGTGAGTCTCTCCAAGGCCTAGGCCCCTTGCCTGGTGATGGGAGCTGATTCATAGTAAATGAACCTCTATGAAGCACTGGTCCTGGCTGAGGTCTGTTGTGGCTGATGAGGCCAGAGATACCTCAAAGGGCAAGATAAGGTCACTGCCGCCACAGCCGCCGCCTGGCTCAGACTCAATTAAATAGATAGAGACTGAAGCTGCAGACATCACATACCTACAGGGGTCTCTTCCCACCATAAATGTCATCATGGAGATAAGACAGTTCTCCTTAATTGGCACAATTTACTACTTGGAGAAGTCTTTGAAGTGACTCCCAAGGTCCTGCTCATTTCCCATGCTTTCCTCAGTATCCCCTCTTTGTCTGCTATGGAAATAAATACAGCCAGCCAACAGAGGCTCTTTGTCTTAGCCCTCATGATAGTCTCAAAGTCAAGAACTCTGCAAGGGGCTTTGATCCTCCTGGAGCCCTAAAATCACACCACTTGTCTCATTTATTTAAGCTTTCGCCATACACTCATTCAGAAGATTGGGGATGTAGGCCAGGTTCCTGATAATTGTTGATTTCCTATTATCCTGTTTTGAAATCCTGTATCACTTTCACTGTTTTATTTTGATTGGTTTTATTGTTTTGTTTTGTTTTATTCCCTTTAAAATAAAATTTTAAAAAATGTGGATTTCCACTTTTGGTTGAAAAATTTGATAATCTAATAATACAGGTCCTAGATTCTATATGGCAACCACAGGCTAGAGCTCAGTTATTTCCTCTACATAGTTTGTATTTCATATCTAGCCCAGCTATTTACATTACCTCACTGGTGGTCCTCCACAAATATCTGTATTTATAAACCTTGCATCATTCCAAGGTTTAATACAACAGTGTATTAGTCTTATAGTTCAGTATCAACCCATTTATATGTATAAATATGAATATGATTTTTTTTCCCCTAGCGATTAAGATAGTGTAGGGGAAAAAGAAAGCTCAAAATGTCAGCACCATGGTTCAGGCTATGGGGGAGGGGACTGATGCCCACTGGACAGTAAGTCTAGAATCAGCAGAATTCCAGTGCAGGTGTACCTACCAGGCTCCAAGTAAATAGCTTATATAATTAGGGCTGATACTGGCTTTAAGTCACTGTTGTAAACTTCCCTATGAATCTAGACTACACAAGGGCTAGGGAGGTTTAAGGGGCTGAAGTCTACAGAGAATGTGCAATAGCAGCTAAGAGCAAGTGGGAGCCACAGTGTGGCGGTGCAGCATGTGAGGGTAAAGATGACTAATCCTGGCCACAGCTCTGCCTCTCTTCTTCGGGCTGCCTGAGTCTCAAAAGAATCTCCTCAGCCTGAACTGGTGACAAGATGCATAGAAAGGCTAAGATCAAGTCATGCTTTCGTAGGGTTTCAGCTGAGACTATGAAACATATGTGTGGAGACAACAAAAGGCATTCCAGAGAGAGAAAAGCATTAATAAATATTAGAGCTGGGAATGAGGTTTTTTGTTTGTTTGTTTTTGACAACAGGATTAGCTGAGGTTGGGGGTCATACTGTGAAGAGGTGTAAAAGCCAGGATGAGGTTCTGAGGTTTTCTGCAGCAGTTATTAGAAGCTTCACACAAAGGGAGAAAAATGTAGATCATAAAAATTAATCATTATATATGAGAAATACAAAAGAAAGGTTCCCTTTACTTTTTTTTTTTTTTAAGGTAGCAATAACTAAGACAATGTTACTTACTTTAAATGAACCTCGGTTTGAGAATGTATTGCTTCTCCCAGCACATTTCCAGTTTCATCCACTACAGCGGCTGCTGTATCATCACAACTGGTTTCAATCCCCAGGACTACTTTATGAAGAAACTGAGTTCCGGGATGAAAATTAAAACTTCTTAAAAATGCATAAATTTTCCTTTTCAATGGTTTAGAAAAAACTCCTGCTGCCTTATTCAATATTAACATACTTCTTACTCTAACGGGTAATTCCTGGAAAAGAATTACAAAAACAAATATTATTTGAAGCTGATATTTGTGATTAACCTATTCACTTAAACAAACTAATGAATACTATTTGATTTTTTTAAAAAAAATTGTGGTACTAGGGATCTTAAGGCCTTGCATCTGCTAGGTTAGTGCTCTAACACTGAGCCAGCCCCTAGTTTATTATTTTTTTAATATAGAAAATATTTGTAAATATATAGAGAATATTTAGAAAACTATACGAAAAATTTGTAAAAGTCATCAAAATTTTTTAAAGGCCATGAATATAAGTAACAGTATAAATGAGTAGAATGCTTTTCAAAAGGTAAAAGACACATAAAATTTGTTAGTACTACAAGCTTAGTACCTCTAATTCATAAATTTGAAACACTCCAAAATCTGAAACTTTCTGAGTTGTACTATGATGCTCCAAGTAGAAAATGCCACACCTGTGACAACAGTTAAACAAAGGCATGTTAAAAACAATACTGTATATAAAATTACTTCCTGACTATGCACATGAGATGTATAAGAAACATAAATGAGCCAGGCGTGGTGGCACACGCCTGTAATATCAGCACTTGGGAGAAGGCTGAGGCAGGAGGATCACCAGGAGTTTCAAGGTCAGCTTGAGCTACATAAGCAAGTTCAAGGCCAGCTTGCACTAACTGCTAGACCTTGTCTTGAAAAACCCCCCAAACACAAACAAACAAACAAACAACCCATAAGTGATTTCATTTTTAGACTTGGGTCCCATTCACAAGCTGTCTCACGCATCTGCCAATATTCCACTTTGCCTGCCTCCCCGACACATACATTTAAAAAATCTGAAATCTGAAACACTTCTGGTCCCAAGCATTTCAGGTAAGGGAGGCTCAACTTGTACTGTTACTTTTAACGCTGTTCTTATTGAACTATTTATTATTCTTTATAAAATAGGTATTCTTATAGTACAACAGTTGCATTGATAATTCTCAGAAAAATGCTATTTATTTTTTGGTCATTAAGACAAAAAGTGAGTTTAAAAACTTAACAAGGGAAAATAGAACAAGTAAAATAAATGCATCTCATTTCCTGGAAACATTTTCAAAATAAAATTTAATCATTTGACTAAAAGAAAGTGCATATAAACACACAGATGCAATCAAAGATTTAGTCAGTTTAGAAACAAGTTGTCTGATACAACTCGTCCTACACACGTCAATTAAAACCATCCGCAACCTATCACTATTCCCTAGTTACAACCTTTGTAATTATATCTCCTTTCTGCCACACGTTTATCGTGATCGAAAACTGCTTTCTATTCCCACTCCCAAAACAGCTATGCACCACTAAGCGCCTTAGTATTTCACCCCGCGCAGTAACTTCTTTCCCTACTACATATGTGGTCAAAATTAGGGGACGGGTTTAAAACAACAGTAAATAATATCTTAACTGAGAGAGGACGCGGCAGCTGCGAGGAGTGCAGCCCACACAGCTACTCCACAAGAATTAGATCTGCAGTAACTAGAGCTGGGCAGGGCAGATTGTTAGCAGCACTTCCCTTTCAGGCCAAGAACGCTCCCGGTGAACCAGGTGACCTGGGCAGCGCTGGTCTGTTTGCTCGAACAAGGCGCAGGGTGTACTGGCGAGAGGTGAGCAGTTCCATCCACCTGCCTCATGAACGACAATAGCTAGAACTACTCGCCTACCTTTCCTAGCAAACACGTCCCACTGCCTACTTTCTCGAGCAGAACAAGCGCGCACTTGGCGCGCCGGAAGTGACGTCACCAGCAGGGGCCAGCGCCTCTTCTGCTGAGCTAGTTACCCTAGTAACATGCACGTTTATCAAGTCTCCTGGTTCTACAGAGTCACGCAGCTAGCCACTGATCCAGAAGGGCTGAATTAGGGTTTGTCTGAATGCACAGCATTAAGTTCCACAGTGCGTTGCGTTTTAAAGTGTTTTGCCTTTGGAGATACTGCCCTTAATAATGTACAGTATCTTGATCAGAGAAATAGGAAACTAGGAATGCCCTAACGTGCACAGGAGTGCTAGACAATGGAAGTGCTCCTGGGCGGACAGTCTGAACCGGAGCTCCCACTTTACTGAGACTAAAAGTTCTGTGTCTGCCTCCTTTAGTAATTAAAAATAAATACTAAAAAGCAGGCAATGATAAATACTTTTTAAAAATATAATTTCCATATTGTATTGCATACCCCTGCTTAGTATGTATGCAACTTTAAGTATAGTGTATATTTATATTCTTTTAAAATTTTTATTTATTTATGTTTGAGAGTCTCACTATGTAGTACAGGATGGTCTTGAACTCATTATGTAGCCCAGGCCGGCCTCGAACTCCCTGTGATTCTCCTGCCTCAGCCTCCCAAGTGCTGGGATTACAGGCATGTGCCCAGCTATACTTATATTCTTGTACTTTTTTTGGTAAGTCTTGTGTTGGTTTCCAAATTTGTGATCACTTGCTTAAGTAGATTTATTCCAAGGGTCTTTCTTCTTACCTGCTAGGCTTAAGGTTTGATTGATTTAGAGACAGAGTCTCACTATGTAGTGCAGGCTGGCCTGTCATCTTCTTGGAGCTAGCTTTGAATATCCAGCTCCCAAGCCCCCTAACCCCCACCAAAAAAAATCATACAAGTTGATGAGAACTCCTAAGAGGAAAGAATCACTCACTGTATCTGCCCAGGGAATACAGCAGAATTTGAGAATCAAGCCTCTGACCAGACATCTTTCGAAGCCTCTCTGACACCCCTCCCTCAGGAACTGCCCTGGGTTTTCTTCAGTGGTAAGATGGCCTGAGCTGTCCATCTCCCGGCATCTCTGCTCTCAGGCAGCATCTCACACTGGGGCTGGTAAAACTGACAACTGCAGGCAGTGAACAAGTTTTACAGCACCCTAGCATCTTGGGAATACAGGGTTCTGTTTCTCTTCAAGGTTAAGAAGGTAGCAGGAATGACTTTGTCTTGCTTTGTAACTTTTGCCTGTTTTGCACTAAACAAAGAAAGTACTGCTCTGTGTTCTTTGCTCAGCCTTGGAAGGTGAGTTCACAGAGCCAGTGCGTTCCTTAATGTCCTGCTGTTTCTTCCCTGGTCTTTCCTGTCTCTTGGATTTCCCGCAACAGCAGTAACCAACATATTAACTGGGGTTTCTGTTCATATTTTAAAAATTATAAAATGGAGAAAATATTGCATAATTTATCTTCTTGATAGTATATAGTATTAGTTTGATACTATTCTTGATAGTATTCTGTATAAACTACAGAATATTTGAAAAACGTGTTTTTCAAAATGAGACTGTCAGTAAAAAGTTATAGTTGTACAACTGGAAAGTCAGAAAAAAAATCCTTCATATTGAAAGTTCATTTTACATAGGCCTATAGTTTTAATGATTTGGTTTCTTTACTGTAGTTCTTGTATTTGAGATAATTTTTATAAGCAAATACTTATGCAGAGTACAAGAACACAGTGATAAACTTAGTTTATCTGCTAAATTTAAAGTTAATGGAACTTTAGAACTATAGCTGAGTCACTGTCATAACCATTGTTTATCAAAGGCTTAAATAATGAGTCAGGATATGGCATGTTACATTACTATGTTAACTGTAAAATCCAAATGTTTTTACTAAATTTTTTTTCTAACCATAGATTATGAAAACAGTGCTGAAAATAATGTAAAAAACTTCTGTGACCCCCCACACCCCCCTGAGATGAAATATCACCCAATAGAGTTGAAGCAGTATGTATTCTATATACCCAAGATAGCTGATATTTTGATGTTTACAATGCTTATGCATACATTTATGGTTAAATGGAAAAATTTAAACACATGGTTTGCTGAATCATTTTTAAGTGGAACTGAAATTAAGGAGTCAAATAAAAACCCATGATGTCATAATTTTGGCGAGGGGGGGAAGGGCATACAGTACGGGGGATTAAACCCAGGGCCTTGTGCAGGCTAGGCAAGCACTTCCACTGAGCACGTTCCCAGCCCTCTTCATTTTGAGACAGGGCCTCACCCTTTCCCAGGTACCCTCCGGCATCAGTTTCCTGAGTACCCAGGATCAGAATGTGTGCATCATTATGCCCAGCTGTTTTTTCTTAAAACTAGACAAAGTGGAAAATACTCTTCTGTTTCCCCTTCTCTGTCTGGCACTACTTCAAAAATTTTGGGTATTTTACCTAGGCCTGTCTTCCCAGGACATGTAACACATGATTTATTGAATCATTCTGAAGTGGGATTGAAATTAAGGCGTTATTATTGATACATTGTGTCAACTTGAGAAGTCTAAAAGCTTAATTAAGTAACTCAGCAGCTCTACATCCTGGGGAGTACAGCACTAGCAGTTATCTGTTCATTGTGCCAGTTTGAGAAGATCAGAAGTTTAACTGAGAGACTCAGCAGGGAGCCAGGGTTTTTACTTTGTAAATATCCTCATCCTGTGCAAAGGAAGGCAAGGAGATTTGTGAATGCTACACCCACCCTGGAGGCAGGGGTGGGGTGGGGTAGGGTGTCCTGTGTACAATATAAGGGAGAAAAAGAGGCTTGCTCTTGCCCCTTTTACTCTGGCTGTTTTCGCTCGGCTGCTGCCTTGAAGTGTTGCCGTAGTGCCATGCCACCCTGCCTTGGAGCCAGCTAATTATGGACTGAAACTGTCAAAAACTGTAAGCTAAATAAACCTTTCCTTCCCTAATTTTGGGTGTCAGGTGTTTTGTCTCAGCAACCAGTGAAAAGTAATCAAGGGAGGAGTAAAACAAAAACCTGTGACATAATTGTTTTTTGGGGGGAGAGGCCAACTGTCCATATTTCACACATCATGTGTAAGCCATGTTACTGTTTTGCAAATCACTCTTTTCTGTCCTTTTAGACATTAAACTGCAACGGTCTGTGTAACAGGATGCTGCATTTTGCTTCATGAACAGAATCTGAGTCACCTTTACTGGTTTCATATACTAATATGGGAGACATGTTATATGCCAATCGAGATTTAACTTTAGCTGGACAAGGTGAATCAACAGGCTAAACTATCAAAATGGGCTTCTGTAAGAAACATAAGTCCTGGCCTTTGGTATAATAAATCCATTTAATAAGTATATGAAAGGAAAGTCATCAGTTAACAGCTCCACATGCTGAAGATGTGAGACTTTAGTGACCATAAAAGGAATTAGTGATATGTGACTGTCAAAACAGCTAAAGCAATGAGGCTGCATTAAAAAACAAAAAATCCATAACAAGGGAGATGGTACTGTAAGCACATCTTATCACCTATTTTATAGTGCCATGTAGTAAAAAATAAACTAGAATCTGTAGCACCATTAGAATGTGGAAGAAATTTGAAACACTACTGAACAGAAAAATGAAGGCCATAAATGCTGCTGTTATCAATTTAAACATTATCTTTAAATAGCCAGAGAGTTATATGGAATGGGCTCAGTGTAAAACATGATAAATTCCATTACAAAACAGAATATGCCATCTTACAGTTGTAAATCCTTCTCGATTTGTGTTAAAACAGAAGCAAATTCAGGGGTGGTGATTAAGATTTCAGCTAATGCAGTGTTGAATTAGATTGTCCCCAAGGGCTTTTGTAACTCTACCAATAGATAAATAGCATTATAAAGCTAATTCAAACAAATATTAAGGAGATGTGATAACCCTAGGATTGGTAGTTTGACGTGTACAGTAACACCAAAAATCTAAAGATGGGGCAGGTAAAAAGGACACAGAAGCCAACTGGGAAGAACTCCCAGTGGTCCTCACTGCAGGACAGTTTAGCAACAAATTAATAATGATTAGAACCCAAAGAATAACACACTGATGGGTCTAAAAATGATTGAATAAATTAATAGAGGAGCAGAGGCAGATGTTTCCTACAGGATAATTCCAGTGAATAAATACAGAAATGAGAAACAGAAAATCATCAATACTAGTAAGACATCACAGCAAGAAAAGCCCACTGATGGATGCTGAAATTAGTGGTATTTCTAGGCTTGTGCCTATTTAAATTACCATTTGTCTCCTGACATGAAGTTAGTAGCTATTATAATATGGCACTAGCTTTTATTCCAAGTAATTACAGATTTAAAAATACCTTTATAAATTTGTGAAATGGACAAGTTTCCATATTTAGCACAACCATTTACCTAGATACTAAGGCCAAAACCCGGGAATCACTTTCACACTCTCCTGCCATCCACATCGGGTGTATCAGTGATTTGTGAGCTGTACTTGTACAGAAGATCCCAAACCCGACATCCCTACTTCCTCAGTCCAAGCGCCTCCTAGTCTGCAGTAGCTTCCCAACTATACTTCCCACTTTCTATTCCCTTACTTTATTCCCAACATTAGTCGGTGATCTTTAAAATGAAATCAGATCTCTTTAGTCTTCTGTTTAAAACCCTCTAGTGACTCTGTCATGCTTAGAGTAAAACTTACTTATGAGTTTGATCTACAAAGTCTTTTATGATCTGGCCCCTACTTATTTCCTGGGCTCATTTGCTACCATTCACCTCCTCCTTGCTCATTTCTCCTTAGTCCCAATGGCTGTCCTGTCCTCCCTTAGACTTGTCTCATTCCTGCCCAACAACCCTAATAACTGTACCAGCTCTACTGCCATTGTTTCCCTAGACCTTTGTACTGCTTGCTTCTTTATATCAGCAATGCCTGTGTACAAATATCACTCAAGAAAGCATCGCAGGGAAAACCTTTCAAAGATAGGCCTCTTTAGGCCTGTCATCTGCCTAATTTTTTCCCACAGTATCATTACACAAAATAACATACATTTGTCTATTCATTTATTATAATGTAAGTATCTCAAGGGAGGGAAATGGCTTGTCTTGTATATACACTGTCTTTAATACCTCGATTGGGCGAGTCCTCACATATCTACTAAGTATTTTTAAAACAGTGAAACCAGAAAGCAGAAAACATAAAGGTCAATTTCCATCTTTGAAGTCTGTACAGAAAACATAAGCCTATTGAAATAAACTTTAAAATGAAGTAAGATGCTCTTGGGAGGCTAGGAAGCAACACTGTGAGTTCATGGGCCAGCCTGAGCTACACAGTAAGTTGCAGTCCGGCCTGGCCTACACAGCAAGACACTATTTAAAAATAACAAAACAAACACACAAAGTAAAACAAAGGAATTATTTTTAGTTATTTTAATTTTACAAATTCAGTTCTTCAAAAAAAAAACTTGAAAAAGTGTCAGTATAGTTTTGATGATTGAACTAGCTTTTGAAATAATCTTACGCCAAAGAAAAATTTTATTAAAGTATAGATTACCAATTATTTAAAAATACATGAGAAAAGACAAACATACAAAGGCAACTTTTTTCATACAACTGATTTCTAAGCTCTATACTTTTGGAATATGAAACAATGATCACTATTTATAACAGTTTATTGACACAGATTGACTTTTAATTTGGTCTGCAACTCTTTTCATTCAATTTTGTTTATAAATGTTACTGGGTTTTTCAGACTCATTCTATGTCAGAACTTTGTTTGTTGGATGTGTTTACTTTTCCAAGTAGTATATAGTTATTTCTTACAGTTAATATTAACAACCATAGGAAGCTTCCTTAAGTCATAAAAATTTAACATGGTCATTGCTCTGGAAATAGTTATCATTTGGTAACAACTACACTAAGACCCACGTATTTAAAGGCAAAATATTAATGGGAAACTATGAAATTTGAAAGCAGGAGGAATAAAAAAAGACAATGTTATCTCTTACTGTGGACTTGCTAAAGAAAAAAAAAAGAAGACTATTACTTCCTTTGGTACTATTGCTAAAGAAGCATTTTCTGCGACCACAGGTGACTATATAGTTATTTTATATTTCCTTTCCTAAAGAATGATGGCTTTACCAATTAAGTTGCTCAATCTAATAAGCAGGCCCTTTTAAACTACCCTATACTTTAATTGCTTGAAATAAATTATTTCTTAATTGTCTTAGCAGTTTTGTGTCTAGAAAAGCAGTAAAACCCACTTTGTTCCAAAATTAGAATGCTGACTCAGAGGCTGCCTGTAAGATACCTGGTATCTTCCATGCCCAGTCATGAAAGAGGACCTTCACAAATTCTGTAATGTAATGGATGCAAAACTGACCTTATCTATCAACACAATATTTAGCCAGCAAAACCAAAAAGCATACTTGTAAGAACTGGCTTATAGAAACAAGAGGGCATAAATCCTTTTATGTAAGAGGAACACATGGTAATAGAAACAATCTATAACAAACATGTAGAGAGATGATTCTCATTCACATGTAAGCCTCCTTAAGACTGTGACTGATTGGAAATTGTCTTTTTGCAACATAATGCCCATTCACTGTAAGTTAAGTTGGTCCTATTTTCTTACAAATCTTATATTTCCTTGGATTTATCTACTGCACCCTCACTGTACTGCCATTAATTTATAAACTGGGCCTGCCCAGCTTGCCATTGAAGCCTCTCTTCAGAAATGTACCAGATGCTTTAAACAGAAGCATCTTTTAGAATTCTGCACTTCAAGACAGCATATGAAAAACCAGCAACTGGTCCCCCAATGCAAGTACCTCTCATCTCACATTATCACAGAAATAGTGCAGTTTACCAACTACTCCTTCCTTACAGGAAACTCAGTAGCTGTAAAAATTTTTTGTTCAGTTTTTAAATCTTTCAATACTTATTAATTCCAAAGATCCGAACACCATGTAGTTGTGGCATTTTGGGAATAAGCACACTCAGGAGAGAAACTGTGTTTAGGATGAAGTGAGTTGTATCATACTTCGTATAGAAACTTGCCAGAAAATATCTGTAGAAATAAAAATTAAGAATACATGTAACATCCAAAAATGCAATTACTTAGAATTTTAAAAATTAAAAGGTAGAAAAAACGCCACTAAACACAAACTGCCTAACAGTAACACCATTTTTGAGCACTGAAATAAAAAATTTTGGTTTGGGCCCAAGGTAATTTAATTTGGCATTTAGAAATTTGTTTAATGGAAGTGTACATTTTGTACTTCTGTAACTATGTTAAATGGATTTGATAGCATGCTCTGCTGCTTAGCCTCCTTTAAAGCAGAAGGCTTTCAGATGGTTTTCATATCCCCTGTAATATTTCAGGTACAGTTTTGTACTTATGAATGTGTTTCTGAAGAGAAGATCTAGATCTAAAACATCTATCATGTTCTCACAAGGGTTTTGTGACTCACCAAAAAGTTAAGGACCACTAGTGTAAAGCTTTGAAAAGTAGGGTTTTAGTATATTAGGACAGTTCAGTATCTTTGAAAGAAACAAACACCTGTTTACCCCTTTGGTGTTCTCAATTCTACACTGTAGTTGGACAGGTCTACAACAGATCTAACTGGTAACTTGAAAGAGACTGTCATAAAATTTCAACTGCTTTGTTATAATTGAACACACATGTGCAGAGATCCATTTAAGAATTGAACAATTGTAAATCATCTTTAAGACCATAAATCATTGTGCCCAGAATGTCATGTGTTATCCAAGGGTAATGAGAGTACAGATATATCACCTAGCTATTAAAAGAGTTTGTTTGTTGGTTTGTTTATTTATTTATTTTCCGGTATCGGGGATTGAATGCACAACCTCGCACCCGCCAGGCATGTGCTTAAGCCATTAAGCCAAACTCCGGGCTTAAGCTGCTGAGCCAAGAGTATTTTTAAATAGAAAAGATACATCATGCCTTGGTCATGACTAAGAAAGTAGGTTCCACATAGGTGTTTGTTTAATTTTAAAGCACACAGCAAAGTATTATAACTGTTTCTCTGTCATTAGCTCATCATAAGAGGGAAATAAATATCTTGTGTAGTATGATTAGAAAAAAAGTTGCTTCCAGGTATGACTAAAAATATTATAGTCAAAGAACTGTACATATCATTTTCAGAATTGTCTAGATTGAGAAATTCTACCATCTTCCACCTATTTCAAAAATACCCAGAAAATTCTTTCTAGAGAGTAAACCATATTCCTCAACTGCTAAATTCTTTCTCCCTGCTCTCATATACTAGAAGACTGTTTTTATACTTCCTTCACTAAACAAAATAGGATAGCACTTTGCACTTAGCCCATTTGATTTGGTATCACCATTATGGGTTTGATCTATAATGACAGATCTGAAATAATAAATCTTGCTATGGCTTCTCCTTCCATATTGCAGCCCATGTCTTCTTTTTGTCTTTTAATGAAAACTGTGCGGATTATATGAAAATTACCTAGTTCTTAACAAAAATCTTAAAATGACTCTCCGAGGGAACCAAATCCAGGTGGGAATAAGTATGAAAGCATTTATTTGCCAGAGGTATACAGGGAAGAAACTTACATTGAAGACAGACATTTAGGGTTTAATCTGTGCTCCTGACTCCAAATAACTTGCAAGGTCTTTAGCAAATTCATGTATTTGAGATTTGTTTCTGTTCCTTTATCAAAAAGTTTGAGAAAACACTGCATGCCACACTTACTTAACAAATCAAAATCAAGTATGAAAATGTGAAAGCACTTTGAAAAAGAATCAGGGCTGGAGATGTAAGGTGGAGCACTAGCCTCCCATGTGTGAGGCCCTGGATATAGCACAGAAGCATAAGCAACTGCCTGGCAAGCGTGATGTCATGAGTTTGATCCCCAGTACCAAAAAAAAAAAAAAAAAAAAAAAAAAAAAAAAAAAAAAAAAAAAAAAAAAAAAAAAAAAAAAAAAAAAAAAAAAAAAAAAAAAAAAAAAAAAAAAAAAAAAAAAAAAAAAAAAAAAAAAAAAAAAAAGAAAGAAAGAAAATAAAGTCAGTGCTATTCAGATGGCTTTAATGATATTTGCTGTTATGTGAGGAATTTAACTAGAATATATGAAATCATACCTATGGGTAAAAAATATACTTTGAGAAATAGGGAGATTAAATATAGGTACACTTAGTTTCCATAGTTCTTATTGAAAATTAGGTATATGTCTAGATTTTACATACCTTAAAAGCAATAGAGCCAAAATCCAACTTTAGAATTGTCTAAATAACTATTATTCCATTTATTTTTGTTAGACCACGCAGACATTTTTGTTAATTTTATATGGGACTAAACTCAAAATTTCTGTAAAGGAAATCTATCACTTTATAATGATGATTACTTTCACTTCAAAATGCTTTTACTTAAAATGTCTATCTAAAATCTACCTGCTTTTTAGCAGCATCAAGAATTCCAAACCTACAGAAAGTTTTTCCAGCTACTCCAGACTGCACCGATTCTATCATGGGTACAGTATTATGTAAAAGGGGTGTAGTACAGGCTTAAGATGTATGTCAAAAGTACCCATTTTGTGCAAGCCATTAAGGATTTCAAGCAATCTATATGTACTTATAAACTCTTAAGAGAAAAAAAGCATATATAAAATTTTTAATTTGTCATTTATAGCTAAATAAAGCTTGGAGGGTAGGGGGAGGCAAAGGCAAAGAAACAGATCCACCCACAAAACAGTCAAGAAATGCTGCTTAACACATTTATGATGGAGCTGTATTCTTATGTCTCATTGCCGGGCAGCTTGAACTAGGTGTACACATGCAAGACTACCCTACTGGGCAACAAAAAAAAAAAAACAAAAAACAATAAAAGTGATGAAATCTGTTTGCACCACCATTGGTACAAGCTGCCTGATGGCACAATCATGCATGTATCACTGGTGGTTCAAGCCAGTGGGAATGTGTTCAAAACAAAACAAAACATCTGCTTAGAAGAGGCTGGAAGCTGGGTGAGAATAAAATTTTCACATAAAAGAAAATGAAGCAGGAATTGTTTTGTGGAGTCTTGAATATCAGGTAATGCAAGTTATACAGATATCAGACGTAACACTAGATGCTTTATGACTAGGTATCTCATTTGTTTCTCATAGCACCAAGACTGTCAGGTATTAGTAGCCAAAATTTGATATACAAGGCTGGGAGTTTGGCTCAGTGGCTTAAGAGCCTGCCTGGTAGGCGTGAGGTTGTGAGTCCAATCCCTGGTGCCAGACACAAAAGTAAATAAATAAACAAATTTTATTAAAAACAAACAAAAAACCAAAAAAAAAAAAAAACACCCACCAAAATTTGATACATGAACAAATCAAATTGGCTGAATGATAGATTCAGGATTTAAGTCAGGTCTGTATTATACTCAGAGCCTGAACTCTTTTTTTCCCAACTATACTCTCTCCCAAGGGTTTGAATATCTAAATAGGGCTGGATGGCCAAGAAAATGCCTCTGATTATCTAATTCACCACTGGGGGAGTATTAATCTGACAGTCCCACACAGAATATAATTCATTGTCTTATAGGAAACGTAAGGACAGGAGCTGGAATACATTTGACCAGTACATTCTAGAATGTCTAAGTACACTGATGAACACATAACGTTGTCTCCCAGTGTGACTGAAGTGAAAACTGATTTACTTTCACTTGTCAAAAATTTTGCCTGTATCTTATACTCTGAGGTGGCTACATAAACTATTGATAGACATTTTTAACAGAATATTCCGTTTCTAATTCTAATTTGATCTGAAAAATGTTTCTGTTATTCAATCCTCTTTATACTTCTTTATACTTTATACTCTTTATATTTCTACCACTTACAGAATTATTGGCGAAATTGTGAAAAATTTCCGTGTAGATGTAAACTGTACTCCATAGTCCAGTTGTTCCCAATGAGTCAGAAGTCTTGCTTTACCCTGGTCAGGAGTTTCAAAAGGTGTTCCTTTCACTGCATGTAAAAATACATACATCCCCTGGGAAGCAAGCAACAGGGCATATAATCAACATCAAATGCAAAATTAGTCCTTGCCAGTAAGCAGTAACATGTGTCTAAGCTATTTATGACACATCAGAGAAAGGCTGTGGCCAGTTTCTATATGGCAAATGAACCTTTCTGAGCTATATACATATTATCTGATGAAAATCAGTATAGTTAACCAAAAGTAACTGTTTCCAATTCCTTTCATTAAATTAAAAATAAAAAGTATCATCAGAGTAGCTTCCCATTCTTACATTTAGGCTATCTAACACATTTCCTATTGGAAAATAGGATTACCTTTTTCTAAATATTTTCTTCAGATTGGCCTATTTGTAAAATGGTAGACATATAAATTGATAAAAAATGCAGTCTTTATACTGGGGAAAATAGTTTTGAAATACTTAATGTAAGAACTGCCTTTGTACCTCAGTACTTTTGTTCTGAAGTTACAAAGATGGTTTGATATAACAGGTATAATGTCTAACTCAATTCACTTTTAAAATCACCACTGTGCCTCTTTGAAGTTAGTTCTAAAAACCAAACTAAAAAGCACTACTAAAAGCCATTTTGTTTGTGATATTACTGAACAGTTACCTTTGTGATTACTTACAAAATTAGTAATTTAAAATTTTACTTTGTATTAGGTTGAGCACCCTTTCTTTCAAACCTTAGTCTGTTTACTAGCTAATGTATTAAGCAGTTCAAAAGTAGTTTAGCTGCAGTAACCCATAAACTTTTGAGAAGGACTCAAGTTCCATTGGGCCTAACTAAAAAATTTAAAGAGTAGCTTGTGTACATTATACATAGAACACAGAACACATATGCCTATAGGAAATTAAACAAGACATGTCTCCAATCTTGAAAAAATTGTTTTCTAAGAGATGGTAAGAAAAAATATGCATACCAACTAAAATAGGGCAGAAACTGCTATCCAAAGTACAATGACGAATACTCAGAAAATACAGGGGAGAGAAATGTTTCTTATTGCTGAGGCCAAAGCCTTGTTAACTACCTTGTTAACTGTCTTACTCTTGAAAGATCAGCTCAAATGACAACTCCTTAGTGAAATCCTCTTTAGTAGTAGTTAACCTGTTTATGTACTTGTGTAGAATTTTACTGCAAGTACCTTTATTACAGCACAATATATAGTTCTTTTTCCATAATGTTTTCTTATTAGTCTGAATACCTCAGGAATAAGAACTGGTACAGATCAAGCATTAAATATGTTGGAAGATAGCATTAAGCTAAGGAGTGTTTATGCAGAAAGCATAAACCATTTTTACCGGGTTTAGAAGGAAACTATGAAACCATGTATGCCTTCAAATTCTCAGGAGTGTATGACTTAAAAAAAAAAAAGTTAAGAACCTCTACTCTAGATCACAAATGTGTTAGAATTTGTCTAAAAGAAAAATTCTTTCAAACCACACGCACTTACTAGTGTTTAGAATATAACATCCAAAGTTTATTGTTCTCAGCAAACAAAATTAAAATATGTATTTGGGCTTCCCTAGCATGTGTGAGGCATGGGTTTACTACCCAGCACCACAAAAAATGTTCTCTGACCATGTATCTTCTACTCCAATATGTTCACTTTTAATAATTTTGTCATAGTTTTTTTTTTTTTTTTTTTTTTTTTTTGGTACCGGGTATCGAACTCATGACTTCACGCTTGCCAGGCAGGTGCTTGTGCTGCTGAGCTAAATCCCGGGTCCACTTTTAATAATTTTTATATTAAATGTTAGTGATGCTTTTCCACACAGCAAATGAATTTGCAAACAAAAGTACGCATCTTGTCTGGTTTCGAAGGCCCACAATGCTTTCACTCTTCTGTTTTGGTTAGTTTTACACTATTTTGTTTTGTTTGAATTTATTGCGTTTGAAGGTATGGACAACTATTTTGAAGAAAACAAGAGTCATTGTGGTAGTCAATGTTGATTTCCTGGTGTCATGTCTTGAAGTCCTGGGTTGCTTGCATTGTTCTGTTCTGGTCGGCTTTGTTCTGATTTGTTTTATTCTCTTTAAAATAAAAAAAAAGTATGCATCTCATGGCTAGCCTCTAGTAGATATTTACTGTTTCAAAATAATGAATCACATTCATTTTTAAAGTGGAGCCAATAATGTTGTGAAGCATTAGTAACTCTGAACAAAAATAATCCCTGTAGATTTCTACTGTATGGTTCAAAAAAGCAAGTATAGTATTAGCTTTCTAACTGAGTACAATGAGGTCTACCTTTCTGTGTTTAAAAGTATTCAGGATGTATTTCACATTTTTAATTGGTTTGGTGTAAGCCATCTTAAAAGCAGACTTAAATTTGGAGTCATGTAATTGCTACATCTATGCTGTTGTTAGGTTTTTAGTGTAGTGAGCTAATAAATACATCAGAAGTTTGTTTTCCTACATGTCAATTACCTGTTGTTTGTTCATGGTCATATATTATGCTTCAGTCTTGGTCAATCAACCTGAAAACTAGGTAAGGGAGATGGAGGATGGCTTCTAAAGTGCATTCCAGACATGTACCATGGGAGGAGAATAAAGTTATTTAGCAAACATTTAAGTAGGTCATGGTAGAGACAGAAAGGATCAGATTAAAAAATAGATGAACTGTTAATTACAAAATTATAAGAAATACATAAAGAATTCAGAGAATTATATAGATTCCTAGAGGAGGTGATACCTGAATAGTTTGGCTGGGCAGGTAGGAATCAGCTAATTAGGGCAGGAAGTAGGAAAGAGTATTAAAATAGTGACAGCAGGATGATTCTCTTCCCAGGTAGAGTGCCTGTGTCTAGAGATGGCTGAGATAAGACTGAGTCCCTCCCTGCCTCTGCACCGTTACTAACGGATCTTCCAAAGCATTTGATTTATTGGCGTAATTTACTTGAGGAAAAGAATGAGAGTGTGAGGATCAAGCTGATGGGAAAGTAGGTCACACAGGGCTTTGACCAAATGGACAAGGACTATCAAGGAAAAAGCAGAGTTATCCAAAAACAAGGGTGATTACTGTCCTACTCTGCACAAGATAGCTCGGGCTCTGGTTTACACCTCTCTTCTGGAGTAGTTATTACTAGCACTCCCTTCACTCTCACATCTCAGTTCGGAGGATACATTATAGTAATCACTGTGCCACTGACACTCAGCTGTCTGGTTGCTTACTGGGCTGACAGCAGTGCCTTCAGATAAGATTAGGAGCAAAGTCAAAGGAGGAAACTGTAGGGCTGGGAGATAAGTCAGGAATACATTGAATTCTGTTTACCTTTGTTTAGTTTGAGGTGGAAGGTGATCTGGCAAGATGAACATGAGTATACAGTTGGGCATGGTGGTGCCCAGCACTTGGGAAGCTGAGGCAGGAGGATCACTTGAATCTAGGAGTTTGAACTCAGTCTGGGCAATTTAGCAAGACCTTATCTCTTAAAACACACACAACAGTGTTTATCCTATCAAAGTCTACTACATAAAATGGACTAAATGGACATTCACTTATCACTTTCATCAGTATATCATCTTTGTCTTTCTCTAACCTCAAACATATGAAATAAGAAAAATATTTAAAAAATCTACTTCTACATTTTTCTTACTGTTCAGTTCTTTTATTCTTTTTTTATTTTTGGTGTGGATTCAGTTAAAAATCTGTTAGCTGGTTTTCCCCTTTCATTCTACTCCTCTTGCCTCCACCCACTACTGGGGATTGACCCAAGGTCTTCACACTGATTTACATCCCCAACGACTATCATTAATTTTTTTCCTGAGGTCTCACTAAGTTGCTACATGGCCCCAGACGGTGTTTAGACATCTTCTAGCCTCAACCTCTGAGTGTTGGGATTACAGGTATGACCCACCACACCCAATTTTATTCTATGTTAATAGGCTATTAAGAACAAGAAAAAGTCACTATTAGGATTGTTGAGTGAGTGGCTTTTGTTTTTATCTTTTCTGGTAACAGGCAATATCCAGGGATGTAAGATAAGGTCAGTGGAGTTAATCAAACCTCATACTTTGTAGAACTAATAAAACACAGGAGACAGTCAACAAGGAGCAGATAAGGCACCTTAGGAAGCTAAGTATGATCATGCTCAAAATTTCTATTCTGAGAGAAAAGTCTCAGTTTGGATAACAAATTAATAGCAAGCCAACTCCCAAGAAGCAGCTAAACTGTTTTAAAATTATTTCAGTATATGTGCTAACTGGCTTCATTTATACTGCTAGTTTATTTTAATCTGTGGAAAAGAAAGATTTGTTATTATCTGTTTGCTTCCTTTTTGTAAGAATCTTTTTTTTTTTAAATTTTTTAATTTTTTTGGTTTTTTGAGATATGGTCTCCCTCTGTAGTTCAGGCTGGCCTTGAACTCACAGCAATCCTCCTGTCTCTGCCTCCTGAGTGCTGGGATTACAGACATGCGTGACCACGCCCAGCTGGTTTATGTTTTGTGCTCTGAGTAGCTACTTTGAAGATAATGATACACAGTACTCAAAACTGTTGCTATAAAAAAAAAGAAGCATTGAAGGTATCATATAAGATGCTGAGTATGATTAAGCTCAAAATTTCTGTACTGAAAGAGGAAAGTATACTTAAACAATTTAGAAAGACTTAAGGACTGAAACCAAATTATTTTCATTACACTCCAGTTGACCAAAAAAAGAGAAATGCTTCTGAAGCATTCTGATTAATCAATTCCTTATAATAACTGGAAATACAGTGTCTTGTAATTTTTACTAAACTGACTCACTATTTTCTACAGTCTATACAAACAACTGGAGAAAAAAGTCTTATTTATATTAAAGGCCCTACATTAAAATAAAGTACGATAGAAAAAAATAAAACCTTCTATCAGATCAGAATTCTTCAAAATTAATTCTTATGAACTATGAGCCACTGAATTATATATATATATTTTTTATTTCATGAAGCACACATTGCAAATAGGTAGATTTTATAGTACATGAATTGTATCTCAAGGATTAAAAAACACTGTTGTTGGGCCTGTGGGACATTTGCCTGGCATGCACACAGCCCTGGATGTGAGTCCTAGTGCTGCAAACAAAACACAACACCCCAAACCATTGCAAAACCTCATTTTTGCTTATAATGTATTACATATATTCAGTCTTATGGAAACATCACACTACCATTCATTTCCAGAACCTTTCCTTCTTGCAAAATTGAATCTCTGAACCCATTAAACATGAACTCCCCATTCCTTCTTCCCCTTAACCCCTGGCAACCAGTAAACCTTAATTTTGTAAGTGCTTAGAATAAAGTTAAAATTCTTACCAGATTATGTATAATATTTGTTAAGGTCCAAGCAACAGGAACACTGAAGAAAGGAATGCTGAGTAAGACAATATGAAGCAAGCCAACTCCTAATGCATAGGTCAGCCACATACCCCGGCTGTTCATTACACGAGTATTTGGATTCACCTCACTGTGGGCTACTCCAACATTCATGTTTGCTCTGTAGGGAAGAAATGAAATTAAGCAACACTGATACAGCTGAAAACCAAAATACCCCTAATTCTGACATGACAAAAAGCTACCGCTATTATTTTTTCCTTGTTATTCTGATACAGGACAGACATACTCTCCAAAGTATATTCTTGCAAATGCTGATGTAGGGGGTAAAGAATCCTTAACATCTGAATTTACAGAAAGGTAACAAAACTTGTTATCATAGTTTGTCTTCCAGCATGTTGATTTTACTAAACAAAATAATGCTCAGGAAAACAAACTGAAAAGAGAAAAACCTACATTTTTTAATATGAGTACAAAATTAAAACGAGTTAGCCAGACATTGTGGCACACGCCTGAAATCCCAGCATTTGGGAAGCTGAGGCAGGAGGAACTCTGAGTTTGAAGTCAGCTTGGGTTACACAGTGAGTTTAAGGCTAGCCAGAACTACATAGCCAGATCCTGGCTCAAAAACAAAACAAAACAAAACAAAACAAAACAAACAACAACGACAACTACAACAAAGCCAAGAGTTAAATTTAGCAACAAAATTTTTTTTTTAAAAAACAGAAACCACCCAGCAAATTAGCTGAGTAGCAAGATTCTCACAGCTAATGCACTGGTTTGTACACACAGTGGTCAGAGTTCAAAGCACTCCTTTTTTGAGTACTGAATCTGGGAGGAACGTGCCTTGACAAAGTGTAAAATTTACACTGTCAAGGGTTAACATCTGTGTCTCACTTTTGTGACACAACCAGGGTAAATGGTGACTTTTTTCTGAGTATTTCTCTATAGTCAACTCCTCTAAAATTTTACATGCCCCTTTTATGTTCAAGATGAATACCAAAGGGAGGGCCTATAACAGTTCTCAGTCATCTCAGTGGTGATGCTTATTTGCGTTTATGAATTCCTTAAACTTGAAATCAAACTTTTAAAGAATACTCATCAACTCAGGAAAGGGATTCAACGGGACAAAAGTACATTTGTAACAACTCCCATTTGAAAACATACAGACGTTGTTTATTACAGAATTAGCACAGAGAGAGAGAGAGAGAGACAGACAGACAGACAGACAGATAGACAGACAGAGACAGAGAGAATTTCTCATACACTATCCAGCAAATGTTTCCGAAGCATAATGTACCTTTTTGTTCCCCTCTGAAGCTCTCTGCAATACGCATCAAGGCTTACAGCGATAAAGTTACACAGAGACAAAGCACAAGTCTCTCCTAAGCGTGTCCGTGAGTAAATGCTTCCAACAACAGCCGTTTATCACATACAATTTTTTTTTTTTTGGTGGCACTAGGGTTTGAACTCACAACCTTGCGCCTGACAGGCAGGCGCTTAAGCTGCTGAGCCAAATTCCAATGTTCCAGTATACTCTGAATATTCCACTACTCAAAGTATTTTTCCTACTTTCCACAAGGTGGAAAACAGAAGGCTGGAAAGAGGTCTAAAACTGACATCTCAGAAGAGAGGGGAAGGGGACTGAAAAAGTCAGACGTGTTACATTGTACGTGTTCCCCCTCCCAAGAATGTAATCATTATGTACCTGTAAACATATACTAATAAAAATTTTTTAAAAAGAAAAAAAAAAAAGAAAGAAAAAACAGATCCATATCTCCGGGGCGGGGCGGGGCAGAGCCGGAGCGGTACTGAGGTCACCCAGACGCAGGAACCCGGTCCCCGCAGGTGCCGCGTCTCCCCGCGACCCGCGAACAAAGACTCGGAGAGCGCCGAGGGAGAGTGGGCGCCGCCCCCGGCACACCAACCGCTTCGGGACCCGCCCGCTTGACACAGAGCCCCGGCACCGATTCCCGCCTCCCCGTCCGGGGTCGCAGCTCAACCTCCCGCTGGGGCTGTGGCGCCGCGACAAGGACTCAAAGGGGCGAAAAGCGTCTGGTGCCACTTGGCCCGCAGCGCAGGCAGGCAGCGCGCCGCTGGGGCAGCCGCAGCGTTGTCTTCTCTCCTCGGCCTGCCCCGACCCCTCGAAACCCACAGTCCCGAAGGCTCTCGCACCTACTCACCCGCCGCTCGCTCTAGGTTGCCAGCGCCGCGCAGAATAAGCCGGCGGCTAAAGCACCGTTTTATCAAGGCCTGCTCTGGCAGGGCACTGCTGGCGGAAGCCGTCCAGGCCGGTCTCCCTGCTGGGGGATTGGCTACTAGTCGTGTCAGTCACGCCTCCCCGAGGGGCGGGGCTACGGAGCGCGACGAGTGCCCACCCCTTCGCACACGCGCACTGCGGCGAGTGTGGCGTCGCGCGAATCCGGGCTGGGGTCTGGGTGGGATGCCGGCTGCCCGCTGCTCGCTGGTGGATGGTAATTACCTGCCTCGCACGAGCTGGAAGGTAGTGTCGTGTGACTCCAAGGCATTCGTTCTTACGCTATCCTAGGTTTGAAGGGCCCGCTCCTTCTCGAATCCCGCCCCCCGGAGGCCGGGCCGCGGGCGCGGCGGGCGCCTTCCCCGGCGGGAAGCGGGCGGAGCGGCTCCGGTGGGGCGCGAGGCCCGAGCAGCCCGCGTCTGCAGTGGCCTGGTTTGGCTTTTGTTGCAGCCCATGTCCCAGACGCTTCTGGGCGCGAGTCTTAAAGGAAAGTTGTCTTCTGGGCAAACATTTAATCACAGCAACCGTAACTTTGATTCGCGAGTGAGCATAGCATTGTAATGTGCTAGGCTGGCCCGACGAGGGGTACCAATAAACTCGTCCTTTAGTCTGTTTTTGCTGGTGTCATTCTGCGTTACCCCCACGCTGAGTGCAGGCACCGGTGCATCCTGAGAACACGTGGATATCAAGGATTGATATTGAGGACAAGAGGAATAGACTTGAGCAGATGTTTTTGAATCATCTTTGAAATCAAATTATTTTTACCTTGGCAGTTTATAAAGTTTTTTTTTTTTCCTGAAGTAACTTACCAAAACATTTCAGAAGTTGACTTAAGAGAATGTTGGCTTTATATGTGTAAATACCTTGTATTTCTGTTGGGTTAGATTTAGTTTGCTCTTTAAATTACTTGTATTCTCCTAAAAAGAAAAATCTGTGAGTTCTCTGATCCCTACTTCTTTTTTTAGGTACACCTGGTGTCCTTAATTGACATTGCTGGTCGTTAGCATACTCTGGAGTGTACCACTTAACCTCCTAGCAAAAATGGAAGAATCACTGTCCCAACATTTCTCAGATATTCTGTGCCGTGAACTTGTAAGCCTGGCATCAGCCCTCTACTTTTCAAGAATCATTTGGTACACATGTAATAGAATGGTACATTCTAGTGATACTGTATGTGGTTAATATAGAATCTCTGTCCTCAAGAATTCTGAGGCAGGCAGGAAGGAACATAGAATGACCTGTGGTGAGTTTGGATTAAAAATAAGGAAGGGATACTGCAAGAGTGCAAGGCATGGAATGCCTAGTCTGTTAGGAACATGAAGTGTGGAGATGATGAGATTGTAACAGGGAAGAAAGTCTTTGAGGAGCTGATACTGAAGATCTGGAAGGAAGGTCAGAAGTCACCCTAGAAGGAAATGAAAGGCATGGCGGTAGGAAGTTAGGTAGGTGAAGATCCAATTAATTGTTAAGCGGTTTGGACTGGACCTAGTTAGCAGTTGGAAACCTTATAAAAATTTTAAGTAGGGTAGCAATAGATGAAATTTTAAACTATCTTATAGGTAGCTGAAATTGGAATAAGAATATTAATTAGCTATTGCTGTAGCTCAAAAGGGAAATTTTAAGAGGCTGGACAGAGGCCATTCTGAAAATGGAGAATTGGCTTGGGAAGTATTTAGAAGTAGGGTAGAAAGGACTGGGTCCTAGAATATAAGAGTGTGACAGTTTCTATGATGTTGTCAAAGTTTGCTTTGAGTACCTACATGGAAAATATTCAGGAGTATTGATGGCCTTTGAAGTCAAAACACAAGGGTATACATCTGCCGTATAATATTGTCTGATCTTGGAAAAGGTCATCAAACCTTTGTGAGAGAGGAATGATAGTATACGTGAGGGTGTCGTGAGGGTTAAGAAATAAAGTGTACAAAGCCTTTACCTTAGCTGTTATTTTTATTATCAAGAAGTACAGGAGGAAAGACAATTGGAGAAAAGTTCTGAGATCAGTTTGGAACATAGTAAGTTCAGGTTGCTTCCAAGTAGTTGTAGAAGGCCTTAGAGTCATGAAAAAAGTTGGATGGTAACAAGTTTAAAATTAGAATACAAAGGGAAAGAGTTAAGGCAATGGTGACATGCTTTAATGTGTATATTGGCACAAGAAAGACTGATAATACTATTTTTAGTGGCTCTTTATTAGTATTGATGAAGTGCTCAAGGTGAGTGAAGTAATGTGATTGCTCTCTGACATCTGGAGATACATACTACATAATCCCATGCACTCTGAAGTTACACACTTCAGGACCGGTATGTGATAAGCATCCTGTGAATGCTGCAAGCTAAACACTTCAAGAATTTAGCGGGAGGGAAGGTTCATTCGAGTTGGGTGATTATGTTGCAGGTAATACTGAAACTGTCCAGAATGATATGTAGTGTTGCATTAAGAGGCAATAAGGAGTACAGATACATACAGATTGCTAACAAAAGAATGGAAGTTTTTAACCTTGGTTATTAACAGTAAACTATATAGCTAAGTTAAATGGAACATATGGGGGAAGGCCACATGATGAGTTCTGTTTCACATATATTTACGTAGCAGTGGCACTGATCATTATAAATACCTGTTTTTGGGAAGACAGACATCACTTATAGGGGTATAGATGTTGATTTCGGTCTGAAGATACCCAAGGAGAAAGGAAGGGTTGGAAAATGCTCTTATTTCTGGGAAGAGAGTAAAGACTACAAAGTGGCAAGGGAGTATAGATGGAAATATTGTTGAGAATTAGGTAATAGCATCACATGTTTCAGGGAGGTCAAAGAACATGACTCCTGAGGAAGGGATGTAGTGACTCAAAAGGTCATCAGTGAACTTAAGAATAAAATCCTAACAGTGGTTTACAGTGGTTATAGAAACAAGTCAGTGGTAGGTAATTAATGACAGTCCGTACAGGATATTTACTCAACTTTGGCTTCATAAGAAGAGCAAAGCTGGCCATGGTGGCACCTGCCTGTAATATCAACACTTTGGGAGGCTGAGGCAAAAGGAGCACCAGTTCAAGCCTAGGCTGAGCAGCTTGGTGAGACCATGTCCGAAATTAAAAAAAGGAAGGGGAATGTAGCTTAGTACAAAGGTCCTGTGTCCAATCCCTGCTGGTACATAAAACACCAAAAGAAAAGAGATAATTGCTGGCATAATAGAGTTGGGGGATGGATTTTTAAATTTTTGCTTTCAGTGCCAAAATGCTTGTGGGAAAACACATTGAATGAAATTAAGTGAAAGTGTCAGTAATTAGTTGAGAATGTTAGTGCCTTAATCTTATCAGGCTGTTGTAGCAAAATATCATGTGCTAGGTAGCCTGTGAATGACAGAAACATTTCTCACAGGTTCAGCAGCTAAAGCAGCATTAAGGCACACCTGATTGGTAACTCATAGATGGCACCATCTCCTTGTGCCCTTGCATGATGGAAGGCAACTCTCTTTATCCTGTGACAAGGGCACTGATCCCAGTCACAAGGGCTTTACCCTCGTGTCCAAGGCGCTACACCTCCTAATTCTATGACCTCGTGGGTTCAGGATTTCACCATGACTTTTGGGGCCACATAAACATTCATGGCACTTCGTTAGGAGAGAAGAGACATTGATCATTACCCTTAAGTAATGAGGGTATGGATAGAGTGGATAGAGATGCAGACATCTGATGAAACCAGAAGACACAGTGGAATGGGGTAGGCAAGGTGTGAAAGAGTTCATGCTATGAATTGCCACAATCTTAGTAAACAGAGATTGAGGAAGAGTGGGATCGAATTAGGGATTTAAAAACATAGAAAAAGATGATTCTGGAGTGTTATAGAAATCAGTCAAAGTTGATGAGAGTAGGCAGACTGCCCAGAACAGGTAAAGATTGAGATGAGGCTAGGTTTTAACCTGTAACTTTGTTAATCAGTGTTTTTCTTAGATTCTTGGGATTTTCAAACTAATGTAGAATACTCTACTTGAACTCAAGCCTAATGGGTTAGCCCCTTCAGGGGTAGAGGCTGGAGGTAGATGGGTTGTTCATTTAGGTATTAGAATGAAGTCAGTTGAGTCTGAGGTCTTTTGGCATTTTTTTGCCAATCACTGTAAGTTTTTTATATATATTACCTTATTTCTAACTACCACCATATAATAGCATTATTTCCCCCTTTTATAATTAGGTGATTGTGTTTTAGAGTTTAATGTCCTCAGTGTTGTATAGCTAATATAATATCTAGGTTAAAACCAAAGTAGTTAATTTTAGAGCCTGCCTTTTTAACTACTACTCTGTCTAGCACTTCAGTATAACTAACATTAGCCACATCATCTGAAATTTTCTAATAGTCACATTAACAAAGAAAAAAATGTATTTAATTTTAATATGTATTATGTATGTCTTTGTTATCACTGAGACACAGTATCTGACACCTGCAAGTTAAAGGAGGTAAGGTTGATTTTGGCTTACAGTTTGTAGAGGTGCAGTCCATGAACAGCTGGCTCCACTGCAGGGCTGCTTCACAGAGGAGAAATGGCTTATGGCCTGGCAGTCAGAAGCAGAGGGAGAAGGGAGGGAGAGAGAACCTTCCAGGCCAGTCCCCCAGGGACCTGTTTCCTCCAGCCAGGCTTTACCTCCCAGTGCCACACTTAGCTATAAGTGTATCAGTGTCCACGATAAGTATGAGTATCACACTCCTGTGATCTAATCACCTCTCCAAAGTCCCACCTATGAACTCACGAAGCTTTGGGAGTGCACCTAGTTATAAAACATAGCAATGTAGCTTAATATATCTAAAGTAGCACTTTATTCTATAATCATGTAAAAATTAATTGGATTTTATTTTATGCTGAATTTGAAATCTAATGTGTATTTATACATCTCACTTTGCACTAACCACATCACATTTCAAGGGCTCAATAGCTACATGTAGCTGTATACCTTTGGACCTAAGACTCCAGTCTGAAACTTCAGAAGAGTGAAGGTGCCTTTTGTGACAGTACTAGTATGTTTGCCTGGTGTATAGTAAAATATGGTTGTATAATGAATCGTGACTATTTAAGACCCTCAGAAGCCAGTATGTTGCCTTTTCCCAGAAATTCATCCCTTAAAATTTTGTATGCTGTAATGTCTATACTCCATTTCTTTCTCAGTTACTGTTTACATGAATCTGTTTATGTTGTGAGAAAGATCCTAAACTGACCTTTATGTTTTATTTATGTTTTTCACACTGGTTTTTGTTTTTGCACTGGTATTTTATTTGGAACTATATCCCACAGGATCAAGTCATCATATAAGCATGTAACTAGTCATGTTAAATTAAGGAAGTGGTAGGGTGCTCCCCCGCCCCATTGTTTGGTCCAAGAAACTTAACTTTTTAGGAATTGCATGTTGTCAAAGATTTCCTAAAATCTTTTCTGAAATTAGGCATTAGAGTACATGCAGAGCCTCCTTCCTGAATGTTTTAAATGTGGAATTTTCATATGAGATTTTTGTTTTGTTTTTTGATTCCTTGATCAAAGGGTTTTATGGCTATAATAATTACAAGCAGAGAGATTTGTGTTTTCATATTGTATCAGATATTAAGGACCTCAAATACCAGCACACAGATTTGAGCTTTATGTTTTTTACTTTGGGGAGCCACATGATTAGAATGACGTTTTAAGAAGAGTAATGTAGAGGACAATGAATCTCACATGCCAAGATCTAACTAGTTTAGATTAACAGTAACTCTAGAGGCTAGATTTCAAAAGAACTCAGTGATTTAAAAACATACTGTGACGCTTCAAAGCCTGTGGATAACTCATGAGGTTGGAGTAAAACTGTTAAGTCGCAAGACTGACCATGTCCCAAGGTGACACCGCTGTAGGTCATTGCCAGCCAGGTCATCCATTGTATTCATTATCTAGCACAGTTGTTGTTCTTCAGTTGTTAACATAGTGTGATTTATTAGCTAAATGTTTGTTTATAAGATGTTTTTTATGGTGCTAGGGAACATTCTACCACTGAGGCACCTCCCAACCCAATGTTTTCTTTAAGAGAAATCATGATAGAGCACAGTTGTCTCCATAATTCCAGTATTTATGTGCCTTCAGTGATCTACTTAATAATCTAGTATGAGTTTACGTTAGGGCATTTTTTTTTTTTTTTTTTTTGGCCGCACCGGGAATTGAACTCACAACCTCGCGCCTGCCAGGGCAGGCGCTTAAGGCACTGAGCCAAACTCCCAGCCCTGGTTTTTTTGAGGCAGGGTCGTACTATGTAGCTCACACCGGCCTTGCGCTCGCGTTGTAGCCCAAGCTGGCCTCGAACTCACAACGCTCCTCCTACCTCAGCCTCCTGAGTGCTGGGATTAAAGGCGTGCGCCACCACGCCCGGCCGTCAGGGCATATTTGTACAGACTTTTAACGACATGCATTTAAGATAAAAATCTGTAATTTAGAAAAAGCCTGCTGCTGTTTTTTTGTTTGTTTGTTTGTTTTTGTTTTTGTTTTGGTACTGGGATTGGAACTTACAACCTTGCGCTTGCCAGGCAGGCGTTTATGGCACGGAGCTAAACCCTCACTCACACACACACACACACACACACACATACACCCGCCTTTTTAAACCTCAACCTAAGAAAAACAACAAGACGAGTGATTCCCAAAAGAATTACGTTTATTTGGGGATAGCATTGTAATAGGAACTGCAGAACATTGCAGTGGGGATACACATACCAGAGTAAACTGGGTATATTCAAAGAAGTTAAGGAAAGGGAAGTTTTTAAAGACAAAATTGAGGATTACATCAAATACTTTAAAACAATAATCCATGGTGACAATGAATAATTACTGGTGTGGGGCAAGGTTGAACAGACTGTTGTTGGGCAAATGTCTTTGTAAGGACTTTTTGTGTGCCGTTGCAGTGGCCTCTGCAAGCTCGTGGTTTTCATGGAACATTAAGACTTTCCTTCAGAGCTGGGCGTGGTGGCACACATCCCAGCACTCGGGAGGCTGAGGTAGGAGGAGCGTTGTGAGTTTGAGGCCAGCTTGGGCTGCAAGGCAAGCACAAGGCCGGTGTGAGCTACATAGTACGACCCTGCCTCAAAAAACCAGGGCTGGGAGTTTGGCTCAGTGGTTTAAGCGCCTACCCTGGCAGGTGCGAGGTTGTGAGTTCGATCCCTGGTGCCGCAAAAAAGACTCCTTCATGACTTCCTGGTTTTATTTATTTGTATTGATAGGTTGACACAAGCTGCTCTGTTTGTATCCTGACAACTGTTATATTTTTTCATACCTCTTAAATGATCATAATAATAATTACAACTTTTACATAGTACTTCCTTTTCATGTTTCAGAGGATTAAATGTGATCCCATATATAAAGTACATTTAATTTAATATATGGTATTTGCTGTTCTTGGTGTAATTATCATCATTTTAACTAATAGGCATGTTGACCAATGGTCCAGAGTCATGGAGGCTAATGAGGAAATTGTGTAGTGTTGGTGGCTTGCACTAGTGCCAGAGAGGTGATTAAAAAGGAAGATCTAGAACTGGGAATAGCTTGGTGACAGAGTGTGTGCCCAAGTTCCTGGGCTTTATCCTCAATACGCCTTCCCCCAAGAAAAAGGAAAAAACTAAATGTGCAAGACCCTAAAGACAGACTTGATGGGGCTTAGGAGTTGGTCAGATTACATTTTGAGTAAATAGATTGTTGTGATTGGGATACCTTAAATTAGAACTCATGATCTCAGCAGGCACTTGGAAACACCAGTGTGAAGTTTAGTAGAAAAGTCAGACTGTAGATAGTCATTTTAGTCACACAAAAACCCTGGAAGAAATGAGAAAAACTGATTTTTTTCTTAGGTTATTGTGTATTTTTTGCACCATTACATACATAAAAGTAGAGGAAGTGTTAAGTGACTTACCTGTGTTTAAGTTTTAGTTCTGTCTCTTAATAATTGGATGACCTTGAACTAGTTTTCTTCAGTACTCTTATAAAAAGACATGATAGTAGCACCTCTTTCAAAAGGTTCTGGTAAGAGATAATTAGAACTGCATATGCTTAAACTAGAGCCTGGCATAAGTAAGGCTCAATAAATGTGAGCTATTACAATTATTATTATTGCATCATTGTTGTTGTTATTCATTCTATTAGAAATGCTTAACGTCTTTTTAAAATTGCATATTTATCATTTAGATACTCTGCTAAAAGCTAGAATGAAACAATTGCCTGCATCAACAGTTCGCCTCCTTTCAAGTTCCCAGATAATCACTTCTGTGGTCAGCGTTGTAAAAGAGCTGGTCGAAAACTCCTTGGATGCCGGTGCCACAAGCATAGATGTGAAACTGGTGAGTGTCTTTGAGAAGGCAGACACCTTAAACACAAAAAAGGGGCCTGACAGATGTTTTCTTCTTTCTTTTACTAATTTTCTTTTTTTTCTGTGTACTAATAAATTATTCTTAGGACATTAGACCTTTTGTTTGAATAGGAAAAGCTTAAAATTAAATTTTAATTTCAATTGACAGTTTGGTTAAACTAAAGGACATTGTGAAAAGAAAACATGTACTTTAAGACTATTGCTTAAAACATCTATTTAATGTATTTTGTGGTATTTGCTCCTAGTTACTTTTGTTTACTTTTTTCATATGTTCCTTTTTGCGTTTTATTTTTCCTACCTAGTCTTGTTTCAGAACTACTAATAGTTTTCAAATTTTTAAGTGCTGTGGAGTTAATATGACTCACAACAGCACTCACTGTGATTTATTGCATTTAATTTGCATGTCCATTTCCACTGTTACAAATTGTAAGCTTGTGGAGGTGAGCTCTTTTTTTTATTTGTACATCTCTTATACCTGGCCAGTGCCTCTTAACATGGTAGAACGGTGGGTAAATTTGTTTCGTTGAATGTAAGAATGCATTTTATTTATTTACTTATTTATTTTTTGCAGCACCAGAGTTCCAACTCACAACCTCATGCCTGCCAGACAGGCGCTTAAGCCACTGAGCCAAACTCCCGGCCCTAGTTTTGAGGCAGGGTCTCACTACGTAACTCAGGTCGGCCTTGCGCTCACGTTGTAGCCCAAGCTGGCCTGGAACTCACAATGCTCCGCCTACCTCAGCCTCCCAAGTGCTGAGATTAAAGGCGTGCCCCACCACGCCTGGCTTTTAAGAATGCATTTAGTAAAACCTAATTATCAGTTTGGTCATGGTGGCACTTTTCTATAATCCCAGCACTCTAGGAGGCAGAAGTAGGAGGATCACAAGTTCAAGCCTAGCCTGGGCAGTTAACTGAGGCCCTGCCTCAAAATAAAAAATAATAAAAATAAAAAACTGGGGCTGTAGTTCAATGTGAACACCTTGGATTCAATCACTGGCACTACAGAAACAAAAAATTGAATTACCAGATGTCTACATTATTTCTGATACTATGTCATTGGGAATAATGCTGATAGGAGTATTTTGGTGGGACAGGGATCTAAACTTCTCCTATCAGATTAGATTCTATGATGTAGCTATAAAATAAGCCTCTTACAAAGACTATATATTAACTACTAA
>RJWM01016500.1:0-45326 GCA_004363535.1 Dasyprocta punctata
TGAGTCAGGCAGATTGGTTTTTCGGCATATACTTCTCCCTGCATATTGCAGAGGTGCCTTTCTTATCACTTGGCCGGCTCAACTCACTTTACTCATGTAATTCCTGCCTTATTGTCACTCATCCTAGAAGCACTCCCTTCTTCATGAGATAGTAAATTCTGGATGTCGCTTTGGATCAAGGCCTTTGTTCCGTGTGCTCTCACTTGGACTGGACTCAGGCCTTGGCTGCTTATAACTTTGAATATGCCTTAGTGTCTTTATTCTCACCATCGATAGCACTGGAGGTGATAGATTGGAATTAACTTGCCAGTATGCCAATAATGTCTCAATGGGATTACAAATATAAAAGTTCTTGAACCATAATGAATATGAAAAAGGGGACCACAGTAATTGGATTACACTATTAAAAGGAATTACAGTATCTGGTTTATAATATCCAATATCGGGATTACAATAACCATGAAACTTTCAGGTCTCTGTTTTGCTTACTCTTATTTTTTTTTTCTGAGGTATTATTACTTTTAAAAAAACAAAAAAGGAAATTATTTTAAATTCATATTTTAATATTAGCCATAAGATTATGTCTTCATTGCAAGTACAGCCAGATATTTTTAAATTAAATAATTAGCAAACCAACTCTAAAGAAAAGTTAGCATCATAGTTTTTTTTTCCAACTTTTTATAGCAAGGTCAGGTTCACAACAGTGTCTGCTTAGCATTATATAATGCTACACTTAACTTGTCATGAAAGCACTGAAGACAACCTTTAAAATCAGAATTAACCATAATGTAGAATAAATAGATACGTTCTAGCTTTGGAAACTCTAAAAGGAATCTGGGAATACCCAGATTTCACTTTCAATTGCTTGGTTTGTAAACATAAAAAACCAAGAGGAGACCTTTCTTTCTTTTACCAGGAAAAAGATTTTGGAAATTGTACTCAAGCACTTCCTTATTCTTCCACCATTCCTCCATCTTTAAAAAACACAGTAAGTAGACAATAGGGGAGAAAAGCCAGTAGAGCCATATTCTAGACCCTTTGTGTACATAGGTAGAGCTAGAATATCAGTGGGTAGGATAAGGAAGGAATGTGAATATAGAGAGCACAGAGAAATAACCCTGATACACTGTGTAATTAGGAGTTCCATATAAAATTGTTCCTTATAGTATCAAGGAATCAGGCTGTGGGAAATGAAAGATGAAACAGTGAGGGGACATATTTTCAGTCAAAACTGCCTGAGTATGACCAGGACATTATAAACTGGACACTGAAACTTTTTCTACCATTACAGAAAAAACAAAAACAAACAAATAAACAAACAAAAAAAAAACCAGCTGATACAAAGAAAACTCATTCAATCTGGGTATCCTCATGACTTTCTTTTACACTGAGTAAAAAATAAAAAGGTATAAAGCACAGAACAAAGGAAAGAGAACAGAGTTTTAAAAATTCAGAATGAATTTCTGAAGAAAACTTTACAATCCAAAAGAAAATGTCAGAAGGCCATTTTGCATCACCAATAAAGAGCAAATATATTTGGGCTTTACAAAAAGGAAAGAGTGAAATAAAGAGCATACTGCAAACAAGTTTAAAAAAAAAAGACAATGAACAATAGGCAAAATGAAAAGGGAAAGCAATATTTTTAAATAGAAAGATGTTAAAATTGATGTGGAACAATTAATTGATACTGAAAAAACTGGATTTAAGAATTGTTAAACTGGGGCCATGGATATAGCTCAGCAACAGCTCGAGGTCCTGAGTTCAATTCCTGGTGCAAAAAAAAAAAAAACTGAAATTGTTGAACTGTTCTAGAAGACCTCAAAGAGAGAAAAGAGAAGGAAAGTACAGAAAAGAAGAAAAAAGTGAAACAGAGACTAGGGAGCGAGCACACATTAACCAGTACTTAGTGGAGAATCCCAAGACACACAACAGAGAAAATAATCAAACATGTGGACATGGAAGGGACATGGCACTGCTACAGGGAAAAAAAATGAATACACAATCTAAATATTAACATATCTGACACTTTTTATTCCAGCAAAAAATAATCATTCCACATTCCAGACAAATAAAAAAAAAACATTTACTTTCAAAACAATTGAAAACATGCTAGCTTCAAATAAGATATACCTTGTAAGAAAATGTTATACCCTCACAACTATGACATTATATCTATTAATGTATATATATACACAAATGTATATGTATATAATTATTAAAAGTATAAAAAGAAATTGATAGAAACATGGGACTAAAGTCATTAAAATTTAATGCCAGGCACTCGAGCATTCGAGCATTGTAGTTCCAGCTACTTGGGAGTTGGAGGAGACCAAGAAGATCACTTGACCACTTGAGCTAGAGAGTGGGCTGGGCAATCTAGTGAAACACAGAGGTAGGAGGGATAGACAAGAGATGACCAAAAAATAAATAAGATCATAAAGTAGATGAGTAATAATACATTAAAGGAAGTCGATGTAACGGTTATATTCAAAAATTCAAATTCTTTAAAGAAAACATTTTTGTGAAATGTTGACCAAACTTTGGTCATTCCCTAGAGGCAGATAAAAATGTAAGAACGTTGTAAAATGTAGGACTTATATAGACTATCTGCAATGGTACCTTAGTTCATGAACTTAATTTGTTCTACAATTTTGGATAAGATGGTCACTTTTGTGTTTGTGTGGGAAATATGGCCATGGTCGTGTTTGTCTTCTGATGCAGACTTTGCAAGCAAAAACAAAATTTTGCCAAACAATTCTATTTGCAAACAATTTGGTTTGCATCCATGAACCAAGGTACCACTGTATCTGTCCACAAAATTCACAGTATGCAAAATACACATAAATACCATGAAAATTAATATCAAAAGATAACCCTTCAAAATAAAAATGCAAAGGAAAACTTTAAAATACTCTTAAATGTCATAAAGAAGGATTCAAAATTGCAATTAAAAACTTTTACAATTAAGGACAACTAAATAGTCTATATAAAAGTCAATCATGTGTGGAAAAAGACTGAGGGAGAAAAATTATGCAGTTCTTGTTATTTTTAGAGAAAATCGGTGAAACAAACAACTTATTCAACTTAATACACTAGAAAAGTTCAAAAAGTACAAGAGACTAACCTTTAGAAAAGTCGCTGGAATGAATCAATAAAAATAAAAGCAGAACTACATATGTACTTAATAAGTCAGAAAAAAAGGCCAATAAAATATCCCTAAGGAAAACAGGAAAAAACGAATTAATAAAGATTAAAGCAGGGAGAAAAGGGCAATGAAGTAAGTAAAATTCAGCAAAGCTAAGAAAGAAAAACACGAACTTCACTAAAAATAAAAAGTTAGATATAACCAAATATAGAAACAAAATTTAAAATATAAAAAGTAGCATATATACTATGTTATTCCTATTAATATGATAAAATTATGCAGAACCAGTAACATTAGAAAATATTAATTAACAAAACTGATCCATGAAAAAAAGAAAAGCCAGAACATAGGACTAAAAAAAACTTTTAGAAATTTTAAACAAAAGGAAAAATGCTTAGATGTTTAAGAAGAATACTACTTTAAAATTATATTCTGTGACACACAGAAGGCATCGAAAGCTACTGTATTTATTTTCTATATTCATTATAATTATTATAAACCTGATAACCAAGCTTGACAATGCTTTTTAAAAGATATACTTCTCTTTTATTAAAATGCAAACATAATCTAGTAAAATATTTAAATTAAATACAAGAGTATTTTTTCAAGAAAAATATCACAACTAAGAGTTACAAATATTTGAGACAGAGACAGAATTATTATTTTCTGTAATTCTTTTTCTTAAAATGTCAAAAGAAAAAGATATCAAGGGAGTTATACCATTCTAGATAATAAAATGTATTAGAAACTGACAACAATGAAAACATTATGACATAAGCTCAAGACATGAAAGGCAAATGATTAAAAGAGATGAGCTGCCAAAGAGACCTAAATATGTATAATATTAAATTTTAGTATAAGAATGTGACATTTCAAATCATAGAGAGGTATAATTAAGAAATGGTATTAGGAAAATTGACTTGAACAAATCTAGCAAGTGCTCAGGTCACAAGAAGAAAGGCAAAGTTCCAAGGGCTAACCTCCAAATTTAGACAGACAGATTCTTAAAAATTAGCCCCTCTACAGCGTGAGGGGGCCTATGTGTATCAGTTCTGTCTGAATTTGCTTGGTGGCCTTTTTCTTCCTTCCATCTTTTATTTTCCACTGTTTCTGCATCAAACTAGATTAATGAGGAGGGCATAGTCAAAATGCCTATATAAATTATGCCCCAAAATTAATCAAAATAGCATAGCAAGAAAGGTAAAAATGTAATAAAATTTTTCTTTTTGTTCACTTTTTTTCATGACACTTTAAAAATAGAGATGTTTGTATTTTGTGTACATAGAAGGGCAGGAATACAGTTTCATAAAATGCCATTGAGAAAGAGAATATAAATTCTGTCTCTACATATGGGAAACACTTGCACAGTCTAAAACTTGGTAATTTCCAAATTCTATCATGTTTCAGTTTCCAACTAATCTTCTCTTTTTCAACATATTCTATAATATAACTTTTTGTGAGACTGAATTTAAATTAACTTTATTTTTAAATTTTTTTCCCAATATCCTTTGTTGAATGCTAAATTACCAAATATAGTTAGGGTTTCTAAATTAACCCTAACTATCCCCTGTTGGATTCATTTTTAACCTTGCTATAGACATTTAAGAATTGTTAATTTTAAAAACTAATAATAACAAATCTTGAGCAATTGGTTGCAAAAGTAATGCCAGCATATCAGATAAAAAGAAAGGCTAGAATCCCCACACAAGTATATGTTTCTAAATGCTGTCACACAGGCTGAAATTTGTTCAAAGTGCAGTTTAGGATGTTCTCCAATTATTCTACACCCTCACGCAGCATGGTTCAGAATTATGGCATTATGGAAAAAGCCAAAGAAGAAAATTGCATCTGTAGTTTTCACAACCGTTTTCCCCCAGAGCCAAGATAATTCAGACAGTAAAACAAAATGTCCTATGACACAGCTAGGATTCAAATTTGAAATCCTTCTTTTACTGCCTTGACACCACAACCATCACCATTTCCCTCCAATGCTCTCCTGGTCTTCCCCTCAGTGGTACAGCTATGGTTGACACCTTCACTGAAATAAAAGAAAAAAGGACAGAGGACAACCAAGTAGAATAGGTATTTAGGTTGTCTACGTAATCTTCCTCTGTATTATAATCATACTGAGTTATAAACATACATGACTTTTGGTCTAGATACTCATTGGTTTGTTTTGTTTTGTTTTTTCTAAAGTTCTTGGTCAGAATCTACTCATATCACTTAAATTTTGTTAAGAGTGAAACCCATCAAAAATTTTCTTTAATTCTCAAATCAATAATTATTGTTTATGCCCTCAGCATCTTGCCTTTAAGAGATAAACTGGGGACAGGAAGAATCATGAAGGGGATGGAAGGAATAGCAACAGGGAATGAAATTTGAACTATGATTCTGGAAAATTCTGTTTCCTATCATTTCAGCACTCAAAAGCAGCCACATTTATAGAAAAATAGAAGGGTGATAATCACTTTGTCATGAGTCTAATCATGAACAACTGAACAAACTAAAACTGTAAAGACCACTGGCCCTCAAAACCTTGACATTAGAAACTCAAGAAACAAATATTTAAAATAGCTGGGTATGCACATTATAAAACAGAGAGAGATAGGCCCTTTGGACTTATTTCATCTAGTAATTTAGAAACTAAATAGTATTTGTTGGATCAGTTCTCCTTTTTGATCTTACATTTGCTTGGGATTATAATATGTCTTAGCCCAGATGATTGAAAAATCACAGCTGTTGGGAAAAAAAGGGGAGAAAAGGATTTATTTTTATCTTTCTTTCTTTAGATGAAAACAGTGGAACTCTGAAGACACTGGATGTTGAAACAGCACAATATTGGTGCCACATCAGATAGAAGTGTGAGATGACAAATTTTAGTTTCTCATGAAATGCTAACTTGTTTATATACCGTATAATACTGTATTTGGATTACTGGCTAGATTATTGTATATAATACTTGGACATTATATAAGATATATAAAGTGGTTAACATCATAATAAAAAGATTTTTAATATGTAAGTTCTTGGAGATTTTTCATTAAAATCCATAATGTAATTTTAAAAAGTAGCAACATTTTATGGCATTTGTTCTTTTGGCTTTGGCTTTTGAGGCTTTGATGGAAATGAATTTGTTGATTCGCATGTGTACCTTTTCTTCACTTTGAGAAACTGACAAGAACTAACACAGAAACACCAAAGTTCCCATGGCGACCATATTGAAATGCAGTCACGCATGGAGACTCCTTCCCTTCTTCAAATTTTCTTCTTTGTAGGTTTCCATTATTGGCCTAGAACTGCAAATTCTTCCCAGTTTTGACCCTCTCTTGACCTTACCTTTATGAGATCAATAAAAACAACAATCCTACTTTCCCAGCATTTTTTTAATCACTTCTGGATTTTTTAATCACAACTGTGAGCATCTCATTTTGAGAAGAATGATTTTAAAAATATAGATATCTGCCAGGATGCTAGGTTTGGGAACAAAGATATGAATAACAGATGGTGAAACTGAGGGTGGTTCACCAGTGGTATGGAGGACTTTAAAAAATGAGGGGAAAGGATTGAAATTTCTCCTGCAAAGCTCAGTGAGTATATAGGCATAGACTGGCTGGATGCTCAAAAAGCCCACAACTTCCTAAGCAGACAGTGAAACTATTTTCCAGCCATGGTTGCCACGTGATTGCTTTATGGAAAATGAAATAGGACTACTTTGATATCCAGCACTTAAAACCTCCCACGTGGTTCTCTACTTTCTTCTGAGGGGTGGAATAATGGCAGCTAGTAGATCTGAGACTTACTTTTGCTCAACTCTGACACTTTATACTTCTGAACCTTCTCTAAGGTGTTCCTACAAAGTGTTTAAATTATATAGCTTTTTTAGGGGTGTGTTTCCTCTCTAGCCAAACAGGAGATACTGCAAGGGGTGAGGTATAATTCCCCCAAGCACTCTGAAACACACCAGATAACGTGCCCACACAGAAACACAAAATTTCATACTTAGGCAATTTCTATCAGCCAAGCTGAGACCATCTCATCAAGCTAAGCACTTCTAGTCATTAGTGACAATTCCTAATCTTCAGGTGTCTGTATCTTTTCTTCATCAGCCAAAAAATCATTTAGAAGATGAGGCGCCATTTGTTGCATTAATTTCAGATTCAGAGAAACATCTGCTCACCTTCTTGAGTATACAGGAACCTTGCAAAGAGCTAACACCAGTGGATCAAGGACAGATGAAAATATGGCCAAGGTACACCTTTCTACACAAACCCTGATAACCTCCTCTAATCTCCAGTGTTAACTCAGTCAAGGCTGCAGTGTTTAAACAGCAGAGGTTAGTCAGTTTTCCTCATATCAGAAAGCACTTTTTTCCCTTCAGCAAGTTCACTTAATGAGTAAAAGCATTCAGAGATTTTTTAAAACGTGTGTATTTTCTAAACGAGTACCTATCTTCCAGCCTCTTCAAGCAGTTTGAGGTGGAAGGAAATCACCTTTTAACTCTCCAATTCTCTCAAACATTTTGCTCTTATTTATACAGATTGTGTTAATGCAGTCTTTAAAAAAATACAGATATACTGTGAATTGTTCGTGTGACGGGATAAGAAAAATGTATGCCAAAGGGTTTCTGAGGAATGAGCCCTGAGCATTGACCATTATCTCCACTACTTTTCTCAAGTCAACTCACTCCTCACCAGTCACATTGACTATCACACTTTGCACATTTTTCTCTCTTCACACTTTTGCCTCTCCTGTCTGCCCCTCACTTTCAGCCAAGGATTCTGTCTCCTGCTTTACAAAAAAGTAGAATACCTTAGCAGGAAAACTACCTCATCACCTTGGTACTGGGCATGCAAATATGGGCTTCTCTGTAAATTTTCCAATTCTCCTTCTTATAGTCAACACTACCCATTATGTCCTTTTCTCTCAATAGCTATCAGCTTCCTGTTAAGTCTTTACCAATGATTTAAGTCTCTCCCATCTTTTTTTCAGTTATTTTATTTCTATTAGTACTTTTGCAGTACACAATGATTACATTCACTGTGGGGAGGTGGTGCATGTAGACAAGACATCTTAATTCTTTTCACATCCTCTTCCCCATTTCAAACTTTCCCATTTATATGAGAAATCTGATCTAAGCTCTCTGTTTTCTGTTATTCTTTCATTGGAAAACTCATTGATCTAGCCTCATTTTATCCAATTTCCCAATCCTCATTCTTCAACCTGTTATAATTTGTTTCCTCATAAAATAGCTCTTGCTATGGTCACCAATAACTTCCATGTCTATAACTCTAAAGGACTTTTCCAAATCCATGTTATTTAGACATCGTTTTCTATTGCTGACCATTTCATCTTTACCAAAATATGTCTTCCCTTTATTTTGATAACTCCACTGCTTTTCCTCCTCTTTTGTGTTATATCCCTCCATCTCCTTCATAGGTTGATCTTTCTCCACAGACAAGAGATAAAGTTCCCTCAGGTATAGTTCCACTCTTTCTCTTTTTTATTTCTTACTCCTCAGTATGTCTCTAAGGAATGGCACCAATTATCATGATGTTGTCCTACTTACATAAAGGTATTCCTCCAGTCCAAACCTCTACTCTCTACTCTCAGATCCAGATACACAGTGTTAAACATTGACTTAGTGTTTATCTCTCAGTTTCTCCCAAACCCATGTCCAAAACTGAACTCAAAATCTGCCTCCCAATGTCATCTGTTACTAGTGGCCCCACCCCAGTGAATGGTGTCACCAACTGTCCTACCACAGAAACTTGACACCTATCACTTTCATTTTCTTCTTCTCCTGCCCCATATTCAATGTTGCCTGGATTTCTGCCCATTCCACTCCTAACCATTTCTGAAACTCTTCCACCTCCCTCCAACTGCACCCCATGACTCCCACGCAAGCAGTCATATCTGGCCTTGTGGACTCTGCAATTCTCTATTTTTTTTTCCTGGAGTACCCCTGGCTCCCTGCCAATCATGTCTTTATGCTTAGCTAAAAAGAGCTGCTTAATGACTTTGTTAATCACATATTTTTGGTGGTTTTCTCTTGTCCTTAAGAGTGGGTATCTACCACCTAAAGGTGTTGCTTGGTCTAGCTTCTGTCTCTTGGGGTTCACATGGCACTGTATGACCTGGTCTCTCCCTCAAGCTCACTGTGGCATTTCTTCCTCCCCAGCAATTCATTTTCCTGACCTGCTACAGGAGTTTTTCTTCATCTGGTCCCACTCCCATCCTTCACCTTGTTAATGCCTATTTACACCTCAGCTATCCTTTCTGAGGAAAGACATCCCTGAGTAGAAAAACTCTAGCCATGCCATCCAGCAGTATCAAGTATGTGTCTTTCATGGTGCTCATCAGTTCCAATTTCCTATTTAATTTCGTGAATATTTAACTAAGTTTATGCCCCACCAGAAGTTCGGCAAGCTCTATGAATGTAGCCCTCCTTTATCACTTTATTATCAGGACCTAATATAGCACCCAGCACATTACAAACACTCAAAACAATATTCATTGAATGAATTGATTAATTGGCTATTCATTATTTTGTTCTGAGGATCACACTATCTTTAAAATACTTCAAAGTATTTACATAACTTTACAAGATTCATGGCAAGCATTTATAAGATCTATTAAAGAAATTATTAGTTATTAATTTAACAGTTTATTTTCTTCAGTGTTCCTAATACCTGTCCTTTTAATAAACTTTAGCTATGGGAATCATATTTATTTATTTTTCTTCATTCACAGGGCCCAACACAGAGCCTAAATTATGGCAGGCACCCAAAAATTCCTGTGGATGGAATGGAAAGATAGATAGATAAAACTCAAAGGTTGGGTCAGGTAAAGAGGTGTATAATGCATATGTATGGCATTACCTCTCTGGACTCAAATTCTGAATTTGTCATTAATTGTGTGACCATGAAAAAATGACTTAATTTCTTTATAGCTGTATAAAATGGGTTGATAATACTTGGTGCCATTTGGTAGCTACGAAAATTAAGTTAGCTAACACTTACAAAGCCTAGTTTTGTAGCCAAAGTAACACTTCAGGGTGTACCTAAGGTATACCCTTGGAAGTTATTATTTTCAGCCTAATAAACAATGTGTGATGCCTTAAGATGCTTCTGAACCTCATTATAGAGGAAGAGTACACCACAGTCCTCACATAGCCAACATTCTCACTAGAGGATACTGTGGCCTGAGGAAGACACAATTAGAATTTCTCCTCCTCAGGACAGTCATCAGGGATTACTGAGAAAACCTGGAATGTCATCATGTGAGTAGCCTTTTCCTGAAGAAGTAAACTAAAACTAAAATCTCACATAACTTTAGCCACTTCATGCTATCACACGCCTTGCTGGATATAACACTCTGATATTACAGCTCAGTTTAAATTAGGGATAAAAATTAAGCAGAGGACCAATAGGTATTCATTCATACCAACTTTCCATGAAATCAAACCTAAAAGTTTCTTTAAGTTTATATATCATTTTGGGTATATAAATACTCAAACTCAATAGTTTCCTTTCTCACATGACCCAAAAATAAATGTTAAGAATTAGCTATTATTTCAAAATAACTTCAGGAATAAAAAATTTCCATGAAGGTAAATTATCAGCAACGATTACAAGGTATGTAACAAATATTCTAGATCTATGTGTATGATATACTTAATTTATCCACACATGTTGTTCTAATAGTTAAACCTGAAGGAAACTTCTATTGATGCATGAAAGGACTGTCTGGAGGGGTTCAGTACAACAGAAAATGAAATGCATTTTCGGTTTTTTTTTTTTATTTATACAATAGAATGTTGCTTTCACCATTTCAAAAATACTTAGCACTATTATTTCTCAATAAAAACTGTGAGAAGCAGGTGAGCAGAGGCACCAAGGCGTGAAGCTGCTTGTGCTGCTGGGGGCTCGCCCTCACACTGCTTTGTGTGCAGACAAGAGGTGAAAAGGGAAAGGAAAGTACTTCATCCCCTCATGGCAGGGCACCACTTGAGACAAGCGACTTGACAATCAAGATTTACTGTCACAGAAAACAAGAATGAAGAAGAATAAAGGAATTTATGAGAACTTTGGGACAACATTAAAAGACCAAAAATTTGGATTATTGGGGTCCAAGAAGGATTTAAGGACACCAAAATGGTCGAAAACTTCTTCAAAGAGCAACAGGAAACTCTGCAAACTTAGGAGACACAAACAGTCAAAATGGAAATGTCCAAGTTCACTAATGATTCAACTCAGCCAAGTCTCTCCCAAGACATATTATCATCATGTTCTCAAAAGTTAAAGGCAGAGAGAAGTTTCTTAAAGTATCAAGAGAAAAGAATGAAATAACATGTGAGTGCTCCAATTTGCCTGACAGCAAATGTCTCATCAGGAACCTTACAGGCCAAGATAAAGACTGACACATAAAAATACTGTGTTCAGCAAAACTATCCTTTGGTGATGAAGGCAAGGTAAAGAGATTTCAAGATAAACACAAGCTGATGAAATCACTAATCACCATGGAAATGCAAGTCAAATCTATAATGAGGGGAAGAGGCGGACTCCTGTGTGGCAGCAGCCCAAAATCCATAGGTTCGTGATATAGAGATACACAAGCCGAATTATGGAGTCCATTTTTTAAAAAGCAAGAAATATCTAAAGAAACTACTGGAATCTTTGTTCTGGATCATTCTTTATGTTTAGTACCACCTCAGATCTTCAGTAACCAGTGCTGGCAGGGACAAACAACCAGACTTGCCCCTGTGCGTCTGCTGCCATCAGAACACTTGATTCCCTCAGATAACCAGAGTGGGCAGGGAGAAACAGCCAGATACACCCTGTGCACTTGCAGATCATCACTGGAGATGCTTGGTTCCTGTGGGCAGTCAGCATGGGCCAGGAGAATCAGATAAACATGCCCTGTGTGCCTGCCACCATTGGGGGAGTCCTGGTGTAGCCACGCAGGCCAAGAGAAGCAGCCCCACCACCATGTACCCATGGCCATCAGCGAATCCTTGGGGTAGCCACATGGATTTGGAGAAATCCACCCTTTGCCCTCTGCCTCCCTGGGAACCTGGGTTCAGAGAAACCCAGATGCCTGTACCATTCCCCCACACCATGGAGGGGCAGCCAACACAGGAAGCACCTGAGAAACCACAACTAGCTTATCAGGAAGAACCCAGGAAAATGTCATGATGAAGGAGCAAATGGCAATCTCAGACTTCCAGCACACACAGAACAAGTCTGGTAAATACAGACATGGAAGAAAATGGAAGTCAAACACCTGAAATCTCTGAAAAGATGGCAACTGAAGTAAAGAAACCACTCCATGAGACTGTAAAAGTAATCACATCAGAAATAATATCTCTGGTAAAAGAAGAAATCACAAACATAATGAATGAATTGCTGAGCATATCTAAAGAAGACAGATTTTAAAAAAAGAGGAGCATAGGAAAATGATGGAAACCTTGAATTAACAATATAGGAAGGAATTACAATGTATGAAACAGATTCAAAGAGATATCCAGGAAATTAAAACAGCATCAAAAGCTGACAAAGCCACTTGAAAGAGACTGAAGATAGACTTTCAGACCTTGAGGACAGGACTTAAGCTAGTGATCATGAAAGGAAAGATCTCTTAAAAATAACAAGGAACCAGGAAATAACAATTCAACAACTGCAAGACAAGACAAAGAAAAATAATTTAAGACTGATCGGTGTCAGCAAAAATGTGGTGGCCAACACAAATGACATAAAGAGACTATTTACAGAAATAATAGCAGAAAGACCTCCTGTGAATTGGTGCATGCACAGGCTGACTGGGTGAGGGCCAGATGCCAGCCCTCTCCTGTGAGTCCACACCATTTGCAGACTGCAGGGGAGGAGAGCAGGAAGTCAACAGGAAGCTAAGACCTCCTGTGAGTTGACACCACATGTGGGCTGACTGGGGGAGAGCCAGACACCAGCCCATTCTGGCACACGGCCAGGGAGACAAGAAGAGCTAATCCCCCCTGCTCCATAAGCCACTGGCTGATCCAAAGAAATGTAGGCTGTGATGATTGCTAATGAGGTGGAAAACAATTAATGCTTGTAGTGTTTAGTGATTCACTAACTTGGCAGGCCTAAAGCCAGTGATCTGATGATCTATTCAGATGATAACAATAAGCAGTGTGGCATATATGGGGGATCTTCTTCTGAGGGTGGCAACCATTGTTGATTCCATATTATCTTGTTTTGAAATCCTGTATCATTCTCATTGTTTTGTTTGGTTGGGTTTTATACTGTTTTATCTTGTTTGATTTTGTTGTATCTGATGGCATGGGCAGCTATTTTGGGAATGGCAAGGTATATTATGATAGCCATTTTGGATTTACTATTGTCTTGTTCTGAGGCCCTGTATTGCATTCATTGTCCTGTTTTTATTGGAGCTATTCTGTTTCTGTTTTGTTTGATTTTGCTATGTCTGAGGGTATGGGCACTTATTTTGAGGGTGATAGGAGGCATTGTGGTGGCCATTGTTGATATCCTATTGCCTTGTTTTTAAGTCTTGTGTCACTTACACTGTCTTGTTTTGATTGGCTTTATTATGTTTTGTTTTCCTTGGTTTTGTTCTCTCTAAAATAAATTTTTTTTAAAAAAAGAAATAATAGCAGTAAACGTCATAAACATGGGAAAAGGACCTGACATACAGATAAGTGAGGCATATAGAACTTCAATTAGCCATAACCAAAATAAGTCTACACCTAGATGTATAATAATCAAGATCTTAAAACTTAAGCGCAAGAACAGAATATTAAAGGCTGTTAGAGAAAAGAAACAGATCACCAATAAAGGAAAACCCATCAGAATCACAGCAGACTTCTCAACACAAACTATTGAGTCAAGAAGAGCTTGGAGTGAAGTGTTTCAAATCCTGAAAGAAAACTTCCAACCCAGATTGATGTACCCTGCAAAACTATCTTTCAAAATTGATCAAAAAAATCGGATACTGCCATGATAAAGAACAACTGAAGGAATTCATGACCACCAAGCCAACCCTACAAACAGTGCTGAAGGATATTCTAGAGAGAGATAAAGATGACCATGGCTCTAGGAACAGCAGCAGAGAGGAATCACCAAACAGTGCAGGCAAATGAATGGAAGGGAAAAGCGAGGGGCCAACAGCAGGAGGATAGCATGGCAGAGACGAGCCAATGCTTGTCATTTGTAACCATTAATGTAGATGACCTCAATATACCAATAAAAAGAAACACAGGGAGAGTGGATCCATAAATATGCTGTATATAAGAAACAATATCCACAAATATGATGCATACAAGAAACACATTTAACTCAAAAGGAAATTCATAGACCAAAAGTCAAAGGAGAGAAAATTGTGATGGTTCACATAGGAAAATTCCATAAAGCTAACCTCCAGATCATCCCAGAGTGGGGAAAGTAATTAAGAGGAAGTACAATGGGGTCAGTTTGCCCCTGAAAGAACATACGTATGTTAAAACCAATGTATTTGCTAAACCAATTTCTTTGTATTGTTCACAGTCAGTTACAGATTGAACTCCTTGTTCTAGATTTAGCCAAGAATAACTGGTGACTATATAATCAGAATGTGGTTTTCTGCTTTAAATGCTGCTCACTGTAAGGGCTCTGCACGGGTCTGGCATCTTCCTATGTATGAAGCTGTCAGTTCAGCTGCCTTGCTGGGTTAATAAAGGCTCCTCAAAATTCACAATTGGCTGCTTGGTTTTCTATGCTGCTTTTAAACCCATAACAAAAACAATGTTCCATGTGACAGGAAACCAGAAAAAAACAGGGATAGCTTGACCATCAACCACAGAATGGATAAGAAATATGTGGAATTTTTATACAATGGAAAGCTACTCAGCTATAAAGAAGGATAATCTTGAGACTCTTGTAGGTAAATGGATACAACTTGTGATCATGCTCATGGATGAAATGGTTCAGACTCACCTTGGTGAACACTGTGTTATCTCACTAGCATAAAAAACTGAAGGAGTTAGTGGGATCCAAGATGTATGATAGATATTGTGAAAGTGAAAGGGGAGGAAAAGACTAACAAGGGAAAGTGGTAGCCATTGTTAATTTCTTATTATTTTGTTTAGAATTCCTGTATTGTTTTCATTGTTTTGTTAGGCTTGGCTTTATTCTGTCTCATTTTGTTTGATTTTATTATGTCTGATGGAATGGGCAACCATTTTGTAGATAAAAAGATATATTATGGTAGCCATTGTTGATCTCCTATTATCTTGAAATCCTGTAACAATTTCAATGTTTTGTTTTGATTGGTTTTATTTGGTTTTGTTTGGTTTGGTTTTATTATATCTGATGGTATGGATGGCTATTTTGAAGAAAACAAGTGACATTATGGTAGGCATTGTGGATTTCCTATTATCTTGTTTTGAAATTCTGTATCACTTTCACTGTTCTGTTCTGATTGACTTTATTCTGTCTTATTTTGTTCAGTTTTATTTTATTTAAAATTAAAAAATGAGATACAAAAAATTGTATCATTCCCACTCTACTGATGATGAAATTTAAGCAATCAGAAAGGTAAAATAATATTGCTAGAGTCATACAGAAATCAGAAGCCTGTGATGAAATGACTACAGTGATTCCAGAAGCAAACCTGTTCTGTGGAAAAAAACTATTAAGTGTTCCTTATGTGTGTAAAGTTTGCCTCTAACCATACACCATATACTTTCCTTGCCTAGTAACTTTTTCTCAGATGCCCTCTTTGTATGACAGTGTAGGCCCACCATATCCCCATTCCTTACCACTACACTGGAAAATGAAGGAAGTCTTTTTTAGTTACTTTTCTTTCATTGCTGAGAAAAAATTAACTGACATCCAAGGTTAAAGGAGGAAAGGTTAATTTAGCTCACAGTTTGTAGATGTTTCTATCCATAATCACTGGTTCCAAGGCAGGGTGGCATAGCAGAGAGGCAACCTTTCATGGCAGTGGAAGACAGCAAAAGCAACAAGAGCCAAAAGGGGAGAAGCGAGTCTACAAATGGATCACAATGATGAGAAAGGAAAAAAATATTTGTGGGCAGCTAGAGGCCCTTGTAGCTCTTCTTAAGTGCCACTACATAGATCAGTGAGTCAGACTTTAGTACTCAACCGGGCTTCCATGTGACTAATTTATACTTCACCTCCATCCTCAGTGACCTTTCCCAGCTGTGAAGCCTCCCATGCCTTTAACTAATTATCACACTCAAATCAAAATGAACTCATTAGACCTCTGAGCACAGCCAATCTGATATTGAGAATATGAAACAAGAACCCCATTTACTTCCTTTTATAGACTAAGAGATAGCATCAAAAATCTTTGCATTGCCAACCCTACAGTCTTGGGTTTGCATCCTAATTCTGCCTCTGACTAACCACCACTACAAACACCTGAACTTGTTACCTGATTCATAAAGTGGATAGAACAGGCCTCCACGAAAGAGGTTTCAGGGATTGAATGAGATAGTGTACATAAAGGACATGTTACCTAAAAGCATTCAAGAGAATATTATCTTGTATTCTCTTGCTTCCCTGTATTTTCCCTTGAAGTATAAATTTACTGCCCTTAAAGTATAATTTTCTTGTTAGAGAGTAATTAAAGTAGAATATCACAAAATATATCTCACTTTCTCCCCCAACATAGCAAATACATCAATAGTTAATGGAAATTACTTGAGTCATACTTTCTCCAAAAATGCCTTATAGCAAAATAAAAAAACATTGGTTTTCATGCCAGAGAACCAGCTTTTAAAAAAGACATTCTAATGCAAAGCTATCTCTCAATATTTGCAACTGTAACTGTGAAGTTTAAAATGTCTCCAAGAAACTGGCTACAGTAAGGACCATCAAATACCACAGTGGAGTTGAAGTCAACCAGAAGGTCAAAATAATGCACGCAAATACAAAAGAAAACAAAGTCTATTCAACTGTAGCACCAGAAATAATACCTAAAGAGATCTTGCCCAAACTAGAACAGTCACAGAAATGGTAGCCCATTAAGTGGAAAATTCCATGCATAATCACAAAGAAGAGGGAAAAAGTTTGAAAGAACATGCTGAAACTCCCAGAAATATAATCCCTATACAACAAAAGAACACCTAACACTACAAAAACAAACAAACAAATAATGAATAGGGGGAGTCACAGAACTGGGAGACGAATATTATAGAAGCCTTAAAAACAAACAGGTCATTCTTTCATGATCACTAAAATTCATTACACCTCTACTATTCTCCAAGTTGATTCCGCATGGTACCTAAGTCAAATGACAATTAAACTGTAGGCAAACTTCTTAGGCCTTACTCTCAAATAGTTTTCTTTTGGGCCAAAAGAAAAACAACTGTACGGGACAAGGTAACCTCAGCCATCACTCCTTTAAGTTAGCCACAGTTAAGATACATCGCTTCTAAAAATTCTAAGATTCCGTCTAAAAATTCTAAGATTTCTGACTGATTGTAGTTATCTCGGCAGGTCAAAGAATATAAAATAATTCTCCCCTTGAACTCTACATGAAAAATACCAGGACATTGAATAGATGACTTTCAATGATTAGTGATTGTCCTTAATGAAATTCAGGGTACAGTGGCTTTCTTTTGGTAGCAATTTACAAGCTTTAAGACACGATATCATGTACAGGTACAAATTCCTTATAATTAATGCTATTATTATGTATATCTAAAATGTACCAGTAAAATTATAAAAATGCAAAACAATACCCAAAAAAGACATGAATGTGCAATTATGAAAAGAAGAATCAACCTAAGAGAAACTATACAGAACACTGTCTGGCTTTTCTTTTTTTTTAATATCTCATGCACATACTTATAGAGATTTAATGAATCCTTTACCCAGTTTTTCTCAATGATAATATTGCAACCAGAGTATTAACATGCATATAGTAAAGATACCAGTTTCATCATCACAATAATCTTTCAGGATCCCCATTTAATAGCCATGCCCAATTCTCTCCTATGCCTGCCCCTTCCAAATTCCTGACAACTTTATGTCTATATGAATCCGCTTTCCTTTTGAAAACGTTGTCACTTCAATAACTCTATATAAAATTGAATAATACAGTATGTAATCTTTGGCACTGGCTTTTTCTACTCATCCAAACTCTCTGGAGCTTTCTCTAGCCTGTTGAATCAATAGTTTGTTCCTTTGTGCTATTGAGAAGACTCCATGGCATAGATGCATGAGTTGTTTTAACCACTCACCTATTAAAGGACAGCTATACTGTTTGCACTTGTAGGTTACTACAGATAAAGGTTTCACAAACACTCACATCCAAGTCTTTATGTGAATGGAGAAGTTTTCATTCCCATAGAATAAATGCCTAGGAGTGTAATTGCTATATGATTTGGTTGTCACAGGTTTTGTTTTCAAAGAAAATATAAAACTATCTTTCAGAGTGGCTTCACCATTTTACATTCCCGCTATTTATGTGTGAGTGATCCCATTTCTCTGCGTTCTTGCCAGCATCTAGTCCTGTCATTATTTTTGGACCAATCTGATAGGTCCCTCAAGAACAGAGACTTGTCTAAAATCAGGGATAACACTGGAAATTTAATGCAGTAACTTAAGTGTTGCCATGGTTTTTTTCTAAAATCTGATCAGTGAAATTCAGGATGTTGCACTCCCAAACTATTAGCAAATTTAATTAAACAAGAATAAACAGTCAGTCATGCAATCCCATTTCACCTAAGATATTCAATCAGGCACATAATGCTTCTTTTAATATTTAATCTCATTTTATATTAATACTCATTATTATGATTCTTTTAAATAAGAAGTCTTATCCATGTACAGTTATTTGGTCACCGACAGACCTGATTAAATAGTTTGTTTATTTCTCACTAATTAATAGATATTACATTATTTGGGTACTAGTTACACTACAGTTCTGATTCTATCTTTACACCTGCAAATTTAAATCCTTTCAAAAGTTATTCAACTTTAGATTGCATTAACATTAAGTAAAGTCATCTAAACAAAACAGCTGTATCTTTTTTATTGGGGGTGGGTACCATAAAAAGTTTATAAACTTTCTCTCCAACCTTTAGATTTGTCTTTTTCAAAAACTTCCTATCACCCTGAGAAAATTGAATGTTATCATAACATCTTCATCCCCTACTTTAGGAATCCCATATCATAGAACTGTTGGGTAGATCCTACTAGATCTTTCTGTAGGGGAGGTAGAACTTTACCTCTACCATTTTATCTGTACCTCAGCACTAAACTGACATAAGGTAGATTCACAAGACACAATATATATTTCCTGTGACATGGAAGTCATCAAAAGGAATTGAAAAAAACCCAAAGAAATGGAAAAATCGAAATGCTTTTTTTACATTAGGTCAGAAAAAAACATAACTGCGAGAAGGTAAATTATATGGGGAAAAGATAAAAATTATTTTAATCAGGTCTGTTTGTACAGAATTTTCTAGGCCAAGCTTCCCATCAAAGAATGTTTCCTTTTTTCTTGTTACAAAGAGCTTCTTTCACATGGGAGCTTTATCTCCTGTGAGGAAGAAAGGAGGAAGTTAGAATGTCCTTCTCACACCTATTAATAAAGTGCCTTTGGTACGAAATATTCCTTGTACCAAAGTGGCATATTTTAGGGTATATTTTCTGCCACCTTTACTACCAAGGCTGAACACATACATACCTATGTCTCTTCTTTTTCACCCCTGTTATACACCCAACAGAAATATGTGCATTTAAGCCAAGAATAGTGTACAAAAATTTTTATAGCAGCATTATCTTTAACAGTTCCAAACTGAAAATAACCTAAACATCTCCCAAAAATAGAATGTACATTTAAGCTGTCATGTGTGAAATATATGGTGGAAGGTTTTATAGTAGTGAACAGGAATAAACCAGTTTCATAGACAATGATATGGATGGACATCACAAACATAAGATTGACTGAATTTGGTCTTTCAAAACAATGCACTCTGCATGATTCCATTTGTATAAAGTTCAAAAATTCGCCAGATTATACTACCACTTTGGCTACAGTAACTGGGAAGAGGTATCAGGGAGATTTCTAGTGGAGGCCTAATGTTCAAATTCTTGATTTGAAATGAAACTAAATGGATGTGTTCACTATTTGACAGTTCATTACACTGAAGAAATGATATCCATATTTTTAGTAGTTTACATAGTCTGTAAATACATGAAAAACATTTGAAATAATACTTATGAGATGGCAATCATGGTTTTAAAGATAGAGTCCTTCTCCTGATCTTAAGTATTGGTCAATGGTCTTATTATACAGAAGTTCTACCCTTCTTAGGGTGCTAGAATTCAGAGTCCTAATGTTTGCAAAAAGTTCACCAGGCAAAGTTTCTAACTCTAGTCACTGGGGGACTTGAAAAATTTGACCATCTTCTGCATCGAGTAAAGACACTTATGGGGAGGTTGATAATACTTGGCTAAGTAAATAGTAATATCCCAGAGAAACCAGAATTTTAGGAAATTTGATGAGGTCTGTGTCACCCTTTCTGAGAAGAATCCATTCTGCTGGCTCTGTAATGGAGAAAAGCAGAGCCTTGAATGTGTGACTCACTGGCAGGGTACAGTGACCACGCTCTTGGTAAGTCTCCAAATAGGTAGATGCTGTTACATTGTACAGAAGACAAATTTTCCATGAAAGACAGCCTTGATCTGATATTCTATTGCTAGAACTACTCTGAAAACTTAATGATGACTCAGTTATGATGGCAATCCATTGTCATCCTACAAATATTTATGAAATACTTTCTATGTGCCAGACATTGTGTTAGATGTGGGGATTCAGTGGTAAATGAGAGAACCATAAAGTCTGTCCTCCAACAGGGCCACGGTCTAGCAAGGAATACACATAAGTAAGACTAAGCAATTGCTTGTACAAATGGGAATACATGGGGAAAACGCAAACACTAAACTATAGCATCAGTGAGGGAAGTGGTCCAAGACTCTCTGCCAACTGCAAAGAATGGTCTTGGCATCCCAAATAAGCAGGTGAAATACAAGGAAAGACAAAGCCACAGGACAGCACAGGTGACCATTCCAGGAAGAATCAGCAGGAACAGTCTCTACAGGTGGAAAAATGGTAGCCCAGGAATACTGAGAATGGGACCACACCAGCAGAGGGACCTTGCCCATCAATGCAAGGCAGGTAGAGGCTGTGCCATTATAGGAGAAAAAAATTAAATTGAACAATGGCATATATAGTATTAATATTTCCTTTGAGTGAAATTTCTTTCTCAGATATCTGAGTCTTTGATCATCAGATAATGTGTTATAATTTCCCGTGGAGAGAAGAGCGTGGTAAGCTGCACAGTCATAGTGAGATGAACACCCTAAAAATATGGATGACTCCAGAGTGAAGCATCCCTTTCAGCATGATTGGCTTAGAATCCTTCACCCACACCATAGTCATGCTTAGATCCCATTAATCATGAAGGTAAATAAATAGTTTTTTCTGCTGCCTTAGTTAATTGACAAATATTTATTATGTATCACTACTATGTGCCAAATACCGAGTTACATTCTGGGAAGAACTGGGAAGATATATAAGCAAAGATTTTAGTAAAAGGCAACATCAAAAGGTAGTAGAGATACTGCATCTCTAGCACCTGAGGTTTAAATCTTGGCTTAGCTGCTTACTAATTCAGTGGCCACAGGTCAGTTAACCCTCTGAGCCTCATTTTCCTTTTCTAGAATGTGAAGATGAAGCACTACTATGAAGTGCTCAGTGGGATTAAATGAGATAATGTATTCAACATACCCAGGAAAAGTTATGCCCCAAATCGGTGGTTCAGAAAGACCCCATACACATCCCCAGGCTCTACCCTACTCTTCTTTTCATGCCAACTTTGTCGCTCACTGGGGTTTACAAACTGATACATGTACACAGTGGTATAGAGCCATCCATATTCCTGCCCCTACAGCCAGCCACCTCTTAACCATCCACCATGTGGAACACAAACTTCTCTCTGGAAAGACTCATGTCTCAGTTTAGGATCATTTTGGGGTAGGAAATTCCAGGATCCAAGTAAATACCTTGACTATGGGTACAAACAGGATATGGGAGAAGAAAAATTCTTCAACACCCAGAATCCAGACCTATGGGGGAAGGATGACTCCAGAGAACTACATTTGGGGGTTTCTGAAATTTTTTCTGGTTCGGTAGAGGAAACACTTACCCAGGTCTAAGGACAATACAGTTTAGAAGTAAATGTTATATGAATTAAGAATTTTTAATCAATAGCCTTTCTACTGTGCTATTTTAATTCTTAACAATCTTCTTCTTTAAGCTACCCTACTCTTATAGCTATTTTATAGGAATGCTATTCATGTTCCATCTTTTTCCTATTTTGAAACTCACTCCGAATTGCTAACAAGCCCAAGGTCTTAAGGTACTTGTTTATTATGCTGTGCATCCACATTATCCTTGAATACAAGAAATAAAATCTTATCTAAACTCCATTCACTATAGTTGCCGTTAATCAGTGCATGGATTTAAATAAATATTTCAGTAATGTTAAACATGTTTTGTACAATGCAAATTTCAGAGGTGAAAAAGGTTCCATAAATCTCAGTTTAAATCCAAAAAATGGAATTCATAACATGTATCTGAGTCACTTAAACAAAAGAACCCTGACTCCATTATGGAGACCTATGAGTCATTAGATAATCAGATGAAGAGTAACAATCTTTAACAGGGAAGTCAAGGGGTAGAATACACTTAGCTCAGAAACCGTAACACAAGCTCTGTGTCACAGTAAACCAGGCACAGGATCCTGACATTCTGGGGACTGCAAGCTTGGTGCAAGCTGCCCAAGCCACGGTTGCTGGAAGGCCAGGGCAGTGAGGTCACTGAGCTGTATGGCCAGAAGGAGAGGATCAACTTCTTTGTGTTCTCACCAGACTGAGCTCTCACCATGGACCCACTCATCTCTACATTCAGTCAGTCCAACCTTGACTCGCTCTCCTCACTGATTCACTCCAGCGCTCATCTTTAAAATGCAGATGCTGAGCTTCTAAAATAGCCTCAAGGCTAAAAGCTCAAAACATATGAAAGATGAATAAGTGCACCTGGGGCTCCCAGGACTAATGCCTTAAAATTGTCATCATTTCCTGCCAAGCATTCTTTCACCCACTCACTTGATTTACATCTGTGGCCTGTTCACACTGCATATGGCTGTGGACAGAAAAATGCCTCAGTTCACAACAGGCATAAAGGGTCTGGAAGAGGCTTCTCTTGCAGTGTTCCCTCCCTGTTTTTGGCTCTGAACCCTGTCACCCTAACATAAGAACAAGTCCGCCTGGTGGCTTAGTAGGTTTCATATAATAGGAGTTCCAACTCTGTAGCTGATGTACTGATACATGGCTGAGTCAAAGTATCATTAAAAATCAAAAATACCGAAAGCATCTACTTTATCTCTATGTGGCAATATTTTCAAGCAACAAATCAAAGAAGAGTCTAATCTAAAGAAAAGGGATCTGAGGACCTTGGGGCAACAGTGTTCCCAGGAGCTGTGCAAGCAGTTCAAACTCCTATTAGTTCTTTAGAGTCTTAGTGCAGTGAATGTTGCCCTGTAACCTGCTTGCCACACCTGACTCCAGCATACATTTCTAAAACACTAAAAGGAATGAAAGGAACAGAAAGAGAGCATAGTTTCTATTTTTAAGCTTAGTGTACAGTTATGGATGGAAAGAACACTAAACTGTAAATAACAATACAAAACAGACTCTTACTAAGCTCTGAAATGAGCAGATTAAAGAAGTTCCATAAAAATACACCACAGTGGGAGAAATTATGAGAGTGGGTAGGGGAAGTCTTCAGAGGATAGGAGAGGGTTACTCCAGAGTTAGTACTTGAGGTGGGGGAAGGGGAAAGGTCTGAATAGAAGATCTTGACCTTCTTTATGGGATAGATCCTTTGTAGACAGCACTTTAAAAATATAAAAGAAAGTACATTGGATTACAGAGGAAACCATTTACAATCATTTCTGCTATGGGACCTGTTCTGAGAGCATAAATCTGTTCCCATGCAACTGGAATATTAGGAAATAATTTGAGCACAACACAGATTTCGTGTTTATTTATGCACCAGCCCATCATAAGAATGAAAAAGCTACACTCCTTGAGCGAAGTCACATGGAGTGTAAATAATGTACAACAATATCTCAAATGTCTACCAGGTTCTCTACTTCACTTAGTGTATTGTGAGCTGCATCCATCCACATCTGTTATAAGGGCTTTCCAACTGATTTTAAATAACCCCACATAATAAGTCAGAAATCTGATCTATTTCCACAAGCAAACTTCAGGTCTTTTTCAACATGCAGTATCACATTTACCCTAGTATTTATGTATTTCTTAACATATATATTTTTTAATTAGAATTCTATTTTTTAATAGTTGAGAAAGTTTTTGAGTGTTACATCCCCAGCTCCATTTTCCCCACAATTGTGGCAGTTTTTATTGTGTTATTTTGTATAGCTAGGGATTTTTCAGAAACAATTAGTTGCGATATAGGACAACTGATTGTGTATGTTTAAAATATTTTTAAAACAACTACACCTAGTATTGGCCACATAAACTATAATAATTTCAAGAGTAGTAAGCATAAATGACATATATATATATATATATATATAGTTATCTGTAATTATAATGTGCCATAAGAATGCTATGATTTCTTTTCATGATGTTTACAGGCAGGTGCTCCTCTTGCTCATGTGGTTTTTCACCTACAATGATAATTGGAGGAAATACCACATTTCAGCCAGACACTGGTGATAATAACAATACAATTTTCTCCTGTTCAGTTTCACTGATGTCCTGAAGTCTAGTCATCCTCCAGGTAAAGAAGCCCACAACAAAAAGTGCAGTAGATAAGAGCATGATGTGATGTGAATTTTGCAACCAGAATCAATAATTTAGAAGAAATAAGGAGAAAGGAGAGAAAGGGAAGGAGAAAGAGGAAAAAACATAGAGAATATAAAATGAGTTAATATCAATTCTGAAAGACTTCTGCATGATTTTTACATTTGTAGGAGCGCTCTGCTTTCCAGCATCACCCTTTATGTCCCAGCCCTGACACAGTCACTAGCTCATACTTGCCTTTGCTTCCATAACTAGATACAGAGATTCCTTCCCAACATGCTAGGGTTTGAATGTGTCCTGCAAAGTCACTTGTTGCAACCTTGATCCCAGAGGAGTCGCATTTGGATGGAACTTTCTGGATAGACTAATATTCTTTTAGGGGACAGAGTAGTTATTATAAGATTGTGTTGCTATCAGTGCGAGTCCTCCGTGTAGTGCTTTCCCCTTTGCATGTGTCACTTGTCGCTTTATCTTCTGTCATGTTAAGATGCAGCATAAAGGCCTTTGCCAGAAGCAGTCAGTATGACCCTGACCTCCAAGAGAATGATTTAAATAAAAATTCATGGTAAACTACCTAATCTCTGGTATTGTGTTATCAACAGAAAACAGATTAAGGCAATATGAATCTGCCTGGGTGCTCTTTCTTCCTCAAGTATGATATACTGTTAAGATTACTCTGAAATTCTCAGTTGCATCAATGTCTTCACAATGTTTCCATCTTCAGGACTTGATTATGTACACAAGTCCCATATCTATTATGAAACGGCAAATTCTGAGAGCTCACAATTCAGCCCCAATTGATTAAGAGTTATCAATTCATGGTTTCGGATCTGATATCAACTTGCCCTGTTCTGGCTCCTCGTGGACTCACGTCATGATTATTTTCTAATCTGAGAAACTGGCAACATTAACTTGCTCATCTTGTCCAGTTGTGAAAGGCAGGAATAGACTCATCCCAGTAAATTACATTATAGACATCAGGCAAACTTTGCCACAGTGATCCCAACAACCAGAGAGTAATGTCTCTGAGCATCAAGATTTTGGAGTCATCTCTTCCTCTGACTCTGTCTAGCCCATCCTCCAGGTTTATATAAAATATGTCCTCTAGGTTCCCACTTGCAGTTCTTGATCTCTACCCCACTGTGGGCATAGTCCCTTTCTAAGGGGTACATGCACAGCACACGTGAGCCACTATCTCAGTCAGCTGCTAAACCAATTAAGCAAGTGGGGTCATTGCTTCTCTCCCCAGTGATATGACACTCCAGTAAGGGAAAAGAAATTAGTGGGACTTTAGATTCCCTACCACTACTCCTATTAGAACTGTTCTACTTATGTCAGCTTTATATTTGTGTATTTCCCACAACTTTCAAAATTAAAACAATGAAAATAACTGAACATGATGACCCTCTAGTTCCAGCCTTTTAAAGTAAGACACACCAAAGTTCTGTTCTAGGAGGATGAGCAGACAGACACCTCAATGCAATGCGATCTGGAAATAAAAGATGCCTACCCCAAATCAGCTCCTTTTCATGCTCCTTGTGATTTCCATCTTCTTCATGCTGTCAGGACAAACAAAGCCAGTCACCAAAGTGGTAAAGGCCGATTGTAATCAGTAATGGACTACTGCAATAGGGAAGGAGGTACTGCATGAACCAAACTTAACTTCTATTTGTGCAAAAGTGGCCCAGAGTATTAAAAGGAGAAAGAGAATAGGGGTGTTCAGTAGAATTGGAGAAGGAAAACATTGTAAAGAGTTAGTCAGTATGAATGTAATAAGGCTGCTGTGTCTGTGAGCTGGAAATTATGGAAGTTTGGATTTCGTCCTCCCACAATAAGAGAAGAAGGCGGCCCCATCTCTAGTGATGATTACCTTTGAAATCAGTGGCTTTCAGTTCCTCAAGAAAGACACCCCTGAATTTTAGCAGATATATAAGTATCTCAAAGGTTACAGAGAGAAGATTTGCAATTGTAAGGTCTTTTTAGTAAATGCTGTAAGAAAGACTGTTCAGAGGCCTGACCAAAAAGTTAATTCTCTTCAGCAGGTAAAGCTTTCTTACGCAAAGTCTTAAGAGAGCTAGGGATCATCCTTGGGATATAACCTTGAGCTATTAAAAAATAAGAATAAAAATAAAACCTTAACAGTTTCTAAGTCTTTGAATGCAGGAAGAGGAAATGGATGAAATGACTTACATTAAGAATCTAATATTTTATAGGCCAAGTTGAGGTCCAAGCAGGAAGAAGACTCAGATATGATTTCCATAGACCTCAGTTCGTTTATTTCATATCAACTAATGGTTCCCCAAGTGTAGTCCCCAACACAGCTTGGCAATAAGATGCCTTGATAGAATCTTATATTAGTTTACAAACTGGAATGCTGAGAATCTTGGTCTTCAGTGTAACTTTGTACATACTTAGGCATAAGCTAATGAACTTGTTTCCTACAAAAACCTCATTCCTTCATCTTCTTTTAGGTTTTCCTGGTGTCTTAATGGTGGAATGATGTCACTGATGGTCCATGGCCTCTGCTTGTCTTTTTCTTCCCTTTATTTCCTTCTCTGTCTTCCAATTTCACACTTAACCTCTAATTTTAACAATTCCCACCTTGGCAGTACCCATTCAAGGTAAGGTTGCCAGACAAAATATATGATGTCCAGTTAAACTGAATTTCATATAAGTAATTAATTTTTACTATGTGTTATTTAAATTCTGGCAACTTTATTCCTAGGCAAAAATCCATTATCCAATCCTTTTTTCTTTCCAGGTGAGCAAAACACTATTCCAGAAGGTTGTGAAACTACGTCAATTGCAGAAAATATAAGTTAATACAAGAGCGGTTTCTAGGAGCCAGACTTGGTTTGGCTACAAAGAGGCACCCAGAGATTTTAGAGGATTTCACACTGATCTGTGTATTAATTGTGATATTATTTGCAGGACTGCACGCATCTGCCAAAACTTATACAGGAAAAGGGGTAAGTTGTATTATATGTAGTTAACAACCTAACAAAACTGACTTTGTCTGGTTTTTTGTTTTGTAGTACCAGGCATTGAATCTAGGGTCTTCACACTGAGCTACATCCCCAGTTCTTTTATTTTGTTTGCTTGTTTTTTGTTTGTTTTGGTTGTTTTGTTTTATTTTGAAACAGGACATCCATAAGTCACCATGTTACCCAGACTGGGCTGAAATTTGTGTTCCCTGCCCCTGGTTCCCAGACTGCTGGGTTACAGACCTGTGCCACCACACAGATAAATCTGACTTTTAAAAACAGAAAATAAACATATACCATTCAGGATCAAATGTACTTTACACACTTTACACTTTTCAGATATCATTTTATTCATTTTTGGCATCACTAAAATGAATGCCACACAACAGCTATTTCTTTTTTTAATTGTTCTTAAACCCATAGTTCCAACATTACATTGCTTTCCACTAACGTGTTTGTTCATTCCTGAAACAATCATGTAATATTAACTGGGCATGGAAATACAAAAGTGAAAATAGAGACTGTCCCAAGTAAAGTTGCTTACTCACTAGTCACTGAAGAGACATAGATTTTTTTAAAAAACAACATACAATGTGAAAGTGTATAATAAGTAATTATACACTAACCTGACTGCATTAGTCACTTCTGTATCACTGGGACAAAGTACCTGACATACACAATTTAAAAGAGACAAGGTTTCTTTTGGCTCACAGTTTCAGAAGCCTCAGTCCATGGTTGGCTGACTTGAAGGCAGAAATATCATGGCAGAAAGGGCTGGTGGAGGAAAGCTGCTCACCTCACAACAGTCAAGAAATAGCAAGGGAGGAGCCCATAAGGAAGATAATAGTCCCCAGAGGCACACCAAGTATCTACCCATATACACCCAGACACATGTTTTGCTAACCTGCTCTGTATCTCTTGAGCCAATCAAGTCAACAACCAAGATTCACCATCACACAGTAACAGCAAGTACTAAAATCTCTACTACATCTCAAGTAAAGTTCAAAATACTTCTATTCAGTTTTCAAAATAAAAAGCTACATGAGTACATAAAGGAGTACAGGTACCCAGGAAAAAGAAGCTGAGCAGATAGAAGTACAAACAATAAAAGCCCTTGTTGCCCAGGAGCTGCCTGAGTTCGAGTTTGTTAGAACAGAAACTGGCGCTGGCTTGCTGGACAGAGGAGCTGGCTGTACTGGAAGGGTATGCTGGGAAGACTGCCTCACCAAGCACAGAAATAAGCAAACTCCCCGAATATGCAGGATGATAAAGAGCAAGAATGACAACCACATCCAACAGCAAGAATTACAGCCAGAACCTTGTTACTGGCAACACTAAAATCTAGCAAACACCGCCACTGATAGCAGGAGTCAACCCTAACAGTCTCATGGGATTTTCCCACTTGCTACAGATTCTGAAGTCACATGACTGTGGCCAGCACCAGGGGCAGCCAGGCTGTGCAGAGAGGTAAAAACAGCCTCCTCCAAGGTCACACACTACAGGGAATGTCCCAAAATAGGAGAGGGAGTCGAATTCTGAACAGCTAAAGACACCCACCGAACTATGCCTCATATCCCCAGCAGCGTTAGTATTCAGGGCTGCTACAATCTTGCCGCAGATGTTCTATTCTTTATTCCCCCAGCTGGAAAGAATTTCTTCTCCAACTCTGTAGATTTCAACTACCAGGCTGCTGGGATGTCATATTGTAGACTGAGTGGTATCCTCTGTGTATCCCTGACTTGCCCTTCCCACTGGGCAGGTTCTTGTCAAAGCTAAGTATCCAAGGGAGCCATGTGACTTTTGATTTCCCCTTGTGCGCAGCAGGGTCTTGCACAGAATGAGCTGCCCACTGCCTGTCTGTGTTCTGCACAGAAGTGTTCCAAGGCAACTCAGCATGCACAATTGGAAATGTGCCATTTTCATTTGGCAGCATCAAATCTCCCAATCAGGCCTTTTTATTTCAGCTCACAGAAGATCCCTGCCCCGAAGCCCTCGGTCTTGAACCAAACCTCAGTAAAATGGATTATAAACCAGCCCAAACCACCAAAGATTACATTCATGTGCATGTGGCTTTGGAGCTGCCTAAGAACTGGCAGAAAGCGTGGCTAAGGCTGCCAGCGAGCTCACTGAAGACAGCAAACAGGATCCAGGCCCACAGGGCGATGTGCAGGGGGGAATCCCTGCTTCCAGAGCCTCTTCTGACAGTGCATAAACAACAGAGCGAGCCTGTGGATTATCAGGCCTTTGAGAAGCTAAACGAAAAGAACCTGTAGAATACCCTATTATTTTTCTTTCTAATCTTGAGAAAAGAAACAATGCCTTCCATGTGGCTCAGGAAGAGAAGGGATTGCAGTAGTGGAATGGAGTGTCCTTGCTGCCCTCTTTGAACACAGACATCTTTAAAGAGGTTGTAATGGGAATTTTATCTCAGACCTCAGATGTTGCCACAGTACAATAGTTTCTCCTTTCGGCCATGACTAGCACATGGTGCCACTTCAATCATCGCACCTCTCCCAGAAATCATAATAGCCTCTTCCCTGGCAAAGTCATTGAAGAGCAATGGAACAGAACAGAGTCCCATTATTCCCCTTCACAAAGCAGTGATGTCACTTTTTAATAAACAAAAATCTGAAAGACACTCATGTACAGCCAAATTCAGGCTCTGAACAAATGAAATTTTTAGATTAAGGCAGTTGTTTAAGTGAAGTTTTAGAAATATTCCAGGTAAGGGCTATAATGAGAAATTACAAAGTTCAGAGAAGAGTTTGAACAAGCCAGTGACAAAGACAGACAGTAATAATATGGGTTTTCAAAGACACTGACTTCAGAAAAGGGACATAAATACCAGCCTCTGTTCTTCTGTCTGTAATAGAAGAAAGAGCATTTTCCCAGTGTTGTATTTGTATGAGTTTTTATTCTGAACTTCTGTTAACGCCCAGTTTGTAAGTAAACAGGACATTCTCTAGAGAACAGTTTCACTTGTATGAGTACACCATAAAGAATAGTGCAAACTGAAAGAAGTCAGTTGCAAAACTGAAGGGAAGTCAACTCTCCTTTCTTTATGATTGACCATCTTATGAGTCAAAGCAATATCCTGTAACTTTCCTGAATGGGAACTGACTGTGGTTTTTTGCTGCTGAACTTGTGTTCATGCTTCAGAGACCACTAAGAACCATAAAATTATAAAGCTGTAAATGTCACTGAGCTCCTATCATACTACAGGAGAATAAACTGGGCATAATGTAGTCAAGTGACCTATCCAGGGGCATCTCACAGAGCCTGCCAGGCAGGCGTTCAGGCCACTGTCTCTGGCCCTGTCCTCTTCCTACTGTTCACCTCCTTTCCAATCCACATCACAGTGACCATGGCCATTCCCGGCCAGAAGTGACCACAGGTAGATTCAGAAGGTGCCTTTGCACAAAGCCCAAGAGCAGGTTACAGTACTGAGTTTATGCAAACACCGAGAGGAGCTGAAAGGGTGAGAAAGAGTCATGGTTCATTTTCCCAGTCTGGGGTTCTCACACACATTTCTCTTCTATCCTCTTCTTCTCACTGTTGTAACTCACTACCACTGTCTAGGTATGTAACTCAAGGCAATCAGGGTCAAATTCCTGAAAGTCCTTAAAAGAAACCAAATCCACATCCATTTATATACTTAAAACATAGTACTCTTTATCAGTACCACCTTGGTAATCCTTAAAACTGAAAGAAGAATCTCATACATAGAGCATTTACCAAGCAAAAATGATGAGCTGCCAGCACCTTGCCTTTAAGAGTGCCAGCCATGAATCTTTCAAGAAACCCAAGACCAAAACCAACTTAAGAGTAGGGTAGGATGAGTTGAGAATATACAAAAGTCAGAACTATGTTCCAATTCGAAAACACTGTAAATATATTTACCCAGAGTTAGTTCCCCACCAAACACAGATCACTGCTCAATGTCTGATCAACATGAAATTGGGACAAATGACAAGCATCCCATGGATCGTACTTCCCTTCTTAGGTACCAGTTGTTTTTTCATTTTGGTTTTGGTGTTTTGTTTTGTTTTGTTTTGTTTTAATGGTACTTTAGATCACAAGGCAAACATGAGCAATGCATTTATTTAACCCATCAAATGTTTGCTTCCTTGACAAGGAAAAGATCAGGTTTTTTAATGTCTGCTTGTAAATAGCACAGGACATGACCAGGTCTGTATTCACGGACGGCAAAGTAAAATAAGTGAAATTCAGGGTCGTTTCCTTCATAAAAAGTTTCATTTGTTTCCTGAAATACAGTTTTCTCAGCTGCAATATGGGAAGCTGAGTTAAATTCTCTTCAAAATTCTTTCATGTTTGAGAGGGCAGTAATCCACAATGGTGTTCAGAAATATTGTGTGTGTTCTTTCCTCCTTTATCTTTTACTGTTTAACAGTCACAGTGAAATGTTAACATTATGATATGGTGGTTAAGAGTATGAGTTCTGAGTCTAGCAACATGATTGTACAAATTTGGGGAAGATTTATAACCTCTAAACCTCAGTTTCCAAATCTTTAGAAAGGGTCACTTGTCTTACAGGATTGTTTTAAATCCCAGACTCACATCAAATGAAAGAATAAACCCAAGGCATTGGGAGCAATAACAAACATGGAAAAAGCACTCAAAGAAACCTTGGCTGTTACTATCTTTTATTATTTCTTGTTTGAGAGCTGGTATTAAACATGAAGGATGCAGTATCAGAGAAAACTAGATAACCCCTAACTCCTTGAGATCAATAAATGGTCTTTCTGAGAATATGTGTAATTGGGAAGCCAATGTAAAAACAAAACAAAACTAAACTAAACTAACTCTATTTTAAAACCTAGAAAAAGCTGCTATTTTATAAAAGTCTCTCAGGAGAGAAATTCCCAGGACTGAATGAAATACTTCAATAAACAGTGTGTTCTCAAAAGGTGAGCAATTCAGGGGGCACCTCGGCAAAGCCTTGGGACTGCTCCAGATGTGATTTTTACTTTTCATCTATGCCATGAAGAAGAGAGTTATGTATTCCTGGCTGGTGGGCCTGTTATTATGTCTTTTCAAGCTGTTAGTTCCCATTAAATTTGCTAGTTTTAATTAGTAAATCCAAGTAATGGCAAAAACCAAAATAAATGAAACACATTATTTCAGTGTTGCAGGGCACAGCTAAACCCTAGCCTAAATCTGGGGTTAGACTAGACTAGACTAGAATACGTGAGGGAAACATTGATTTTTTAAATCATTAATTTAAAAATTAATTTGCAAGGGTCTCTCTTTCCATAGGTGTCAGAATATTTATCACACTCTCAAAACTGTGAATTCTCTGGAACTTGGCTCAGTTCTAGTCATAAGAGAGCTCTGTCTCTAACTGGAATGGGAATGGGAGATGGAAGATGCCTGCAGGAGTGAACAGTGAAAACACTGAAAGTATTGTCAAGCTGACCCAAGGAGAGTCCTGAGAAGAGGAGGCTGTGCTCAGAAATGCAGTAGTCTTCACTTGCTGACAGCTTTGTTTTCTGTGGTTTTAGTCACCAGACGTCAATCCCACATCACAATGCCCCATCCTCCACCTCCCCTCACTGCAGGTCACCAAGACACTGTATCCTCTCATGTCATAAAATCACAAGAAGGACGGCAAGCACCGAACAATAAGACATGGGGGAGGGAGGGGGATAGAGAACATTTATGTGGCTTTTGTTATTATATATCATTATAATTGTTCTGTGTTGTTATTGTTAATCTCTCATTGTGTCTAATTTATTAATAAACCTTTTCTCTATAGGTATGTATGTATAGGGAAAAGCATAGCATATTGTTATGGTTTGGATATGAAATGTCCTAAAGAATTCTCATGTGCTCAGAGGAGTTTTTGAATACTGGATCATAGAGGTGCCATCTTCATCAGTGGATTGATCCACTGATGAGCTCATAGCTGATGTGCTATTAGGAAGTGGGGGCAGTTTGAGGGGCCATGCCTCTGTCTCTCCCTCTCTCTCCTCTTCCATCCCACTTCTCCTTTCTTCTTCCTACTCTTCCTCTTCTTCTTTCTCTCCCTCTTCCTCTGGTCTTTCCTCTGACTTTCTCTCTGGCTCTTCCTACTCTCTCTGCTTCTACCCATCATGATGTGAACAGCTTTCCTTTCTCATGTCTCTCTTCCATGATGCTTGTGCTTTGAAGCTGTCAACCATGGACTGAAACCTCTGAAACTCTGAGCCAAAATAAACCACTCCCTCCTTTATGCTTCAGGTGTCAGGTAATTTTTCCAGCAATGGTACTAATCACAGTTTCAGATATCCAACAGTGGTCTTGGAACATATCCTTTAAAGATAAGGAGAGGGGACTGTAGTAGTTTCTTGGCACTCAACATGGAAAGAACACTCACAAAGAGATGTTATTACTCTGCAACAGGCACTCATGATGATGATGATGATGATAACAATGATAGAAATAATACTGCTTACTGAACATGTATATATCAGACAGTGTTCTAAGTGGATTATTCATAATGTCTCATATAATCCTCACAAAACCTTTGTCTATCTGAGACTCCTTGCCTTTCCCTTTCTCTGTTCTGTAGCACAGGGGTGATGCAAGTTATCTTGACAGTTAGCTTTTTGCTGTTTCGCTATAAGATTAGAAGGTGCTAAGATGTGAAAGCCAAGATATCCTCCTCTTCACTGTAACTTGTTCAGAGTCTTCAGCAACATGGGAGTCTCTTGCAGTTCCACCATAATGCTGGATGACTTCTAGGTGACCATGGTCTCTGGACTACCATAAAACTCTAACAGACTGTTGCTCCAAACTAGAGCTAGTAGATGCTTCTTGCTATTGCCAATATTTGGGCTGTTCAGTGACCCCATTTGGCTTCTCAGCTCTTCCATCACCTGAATAATCAATCAAATTCCCTCTGCTCCAAATACATAGAATGATTTGTTTTCTTTTTTGAACCGTTATTATTCTTACATTACAGAACAGCATATTGAAAGGTAGCTTATCCAAGATTATAGTTAGAAACTGGCAAACTTGAGTCCAAAAACTGAGACATGATAGAGGTAATAGCTCTTAGACACTGCATTACATTCTCATTCTCTCTCTCTCTCTCTCTCTCTCTCTCTCTCTCTGTGTGTGTGTGTGTGTGTGTATGTGTGTGTTATTGGGTATTGAATCCAGGGCTTTATACTGCACTACATCCCAGCCCTTTTTTATTTACTGTGAGATGGGGCATGATAAGTCCCAGAGGGCTGCGATTACACTTGTGTGCCACTATACCGAGCGATATTGTCCCTTTTAATTAGATAATGTAAAAATATAAAGCTAAAACACAATAAAAGCACTTCAATCTACCTTTTATTTCATGAACAGTGAATCTCTAATCTTCCCTTAAAAGACATGGCTAGGAGATTTCTCTGGACTATGAGATTTACTAGGGTATCTAAGTCTAAGTCAATAGCAATAGAGCTTTCAGATCATTAGGTTTGGTTCTCGGTTTTTTCTGGACACCTTAAATGTACTGCTACAAAATGAATATATCAGGAGTTTCTTTAACTAGGTACAAAACTCTTATAAAGCAGAAGGTTATATTAATGGCATAATCAGTAAAGAAATTTATTGGACTACACTGAAGAACTTGAACTCCTCCTGATTCTCCAGTAGATATCACTTTTACAACAAATTTCCTTTGTGCTCTATCCTGTAAAGTGTCCAACAGATTAATGAAACCTTTATGTAAATGTTGCTACCACTTTCTCCAATTACCTGTTTTTCAACAAAAGTAATGTAAGATAAACAGCACATGAAAAAGAAGAGTTTAAACATATGTGTGAATTTACTCAATTTTAATTGATCTTTATTTCTAGCCAAAGATTTTCTATAAAAGGGTAGTCATTTTTGTAAATCAGAAAAAAATTATGTGTGTGTTTATAGTGTTCTATAAAAAAGATTGACATAATTCCTACCAAATGCTGCCAATTCACTCACTGTACAAATATCCTAAAATTTAAAATAAATTCTATTGCCTGTTTAATTATTAATATAGATGTATTGTAAAAGCATGTTGAAAACAGAGTGGAAAATATAGCACAGCAATAACTAAAATATTAAAAACCTAGAGACATTCTCTACTAATATTTATTGTTTCTTTATAATCAATTATTTTGTCCCCTTTTTTACTTAGTTGAGAACTATTTGTAGTTTTGGGCCCTACTTTTTTCAAAAGTTAACATTTTTATTTATCATTTAATAACTTTAAATATTTAATCTTGTTAAGTAGTTGTATAAGTCCATAGCAAATGAATTCCACATAAATTATCTTATAATTCTTTCAAAATATTGGGTGACAGTCAGCTTTTTATTGCAAGCCCTGTTTCTGTGATTGCCTTTCTATAAAAAGGACAAAATTTCAGATTTTCCCTTAGGCTAGATTTCTAAGACAGGGTAGACTTCCAAAAGCACAGTTACCCAGCCAAAGAGTAAACATTTTCTCAAGTGCTTGCGATGAATTACCAAATTGTTTTCCAGAATAATGCAGATTTTCATATAAATGACAAAATCACTGACATCCTTCTGAAATATTTTCATAGCCTCTTAAATTTATTTTCTTTAAAAAAATCAAGCTTATTTTCACTGGTTAAAATATAAAGCTCAATTAAGAACTTAATGACTATTGTTTTCTTGTACTTTCCATTTTCTTCCAGTTTATAAAATGTTACAAGGACAAAGAAATGATAAATGTATATGCAACATGTGTGCAGTGTAACAGAATTTGAATTTGCTAAGAAAGATTTTCCCATTTTTATAAAGATCACGTTAATGAGTCTTTGCTTTTTCGTTTGTCTTATTTCAACTGCCCTTTCTACAGAAAAATCAACTAGAACATCCTCCTTAGTGCTAAGTGACTGTTTCAGGACAGAGTATGTAAGAAGATATGGTTCCTACTGGTGACATTATAACACAAGTTGAAGAAAGTAATCTGTTGACATTCAGAAAGTAACAGGCAGAACAGAAAGCCATCATTTTCTGTCTATATTCACCTTGCAGAATTTTACAAAAAGTATTCACATGCCGTTCTCTAATGTCACAAATTACTATTATTTACTGCCTCTTATAAAAATGACAAAAAATTATTTGATCCATTTCCACTGGTTTTGCAAAATATACAGCAAATTGCCACCCTAATATTCATAGCTATGTCTAGTCCACTGGGTAGCAGGCATGACTCATGGTGAAATATTAAACCACACTTACCGGGCAGGAATCAGAATATGTACCACCTGGACCCAACTCTGCCACTAATTGTTGGATCAGAGCTATTCTCAGTATCTCAGGATCTCAGTTTTGTATTTATTAAATAGGGTCTGGCAACAGACACCCTCCTGTGGTCTCATATTCCATGATTTTAATTTGAGTCTTTAATAAAGCATTGCCTTTTAAACATGAAATAAGCAATCCTTTCTATTTTTCTATGTTCCAGTTTCCCTTATCAATGAAATTTTAATAAAATGGCATTCTGCCAAGTTTGGGAATGACACCACAAAGATTAATCATGGAAATCATTAGTTGAACATTTTCCTTGGAACGAGGCTTGAAACAATGAACTTTAAGAGAAAAGTCCTTTGTTGAGGCTTTGAATTATAGACAAGCGATCAAATACACAAAATGACTTCAAGCAGACATTAGAATAGAGTGGTTTGGATGAGAGCACAGTACTTTCAATATAGTGGTCAAGGAAGATCCTTCTGAGGATGCTGTCTGAGCAGTGAAATGAATGATACACAAGAACTGGCATATCCAGGGCATATGGCAAGGAAAAGAGTCAGTACTGAGACCCTGAACAGGAATGAGCCTGATAAGCTCCAGAAAGAGACAGAAGACCAGAGTGTGGTCAGAAGTCAATGAACAAGGAAAGTGTGCTTAAGACGAAACAGTAAAAGAAGCCAGATGATATGAACATTTTTACAAAATGATACAAACTTTGCTTTTAATCTAAAAGCATTAAAAGGCCATGGAGGGTTTTTGGCTGAGCGATTTGATTTCTATCTAAAACATCACCCTAGCTGTTGTATAGAGAATAGATCTTATATTTTCTTTCTAGGCACATTGCTATAGACATCTATTTTGTTCAGAAATATTGAAAACACTAGTTTTAGTAAAAGACAGAATTCTCAATCAGAGTCCTGCCCCCCTACTTAGCTGAGCAACATGCCTATTTTCCCTGCCAAGTACACGATAAACATTCAAGTTACCAGTCTCAATAAGACATCAGAGGTCTTGGTGTTATCCCTGGGACATCAGGATCAATACTAAAACAATAGTTGTGGGGCAGGCTAGCTCAATATGACTGCTCATCAGACAACAAATATCTTTTAGTCAACAAAAAAGGACCTGGGTCAAAAACTTTTAATGATTACTGTAATTCCATCCTTCTCATTGCTTTTCCTCCCAACCTCTCAACTGATGCCTCAAACACAGAAGAAAGACCAGGGAAAATGTTCAGAGACATGGATGTGATCCCTGCAAAGTAATGTGAGGCAAAATATATCCTTTAAACTATTGATTTGAACTCTATATCCTTTGAACTATAAATTCCTTTGGGAATTCAAATTTCTTTTAAATCTTAAAAATTTTTTAAACTATAAAAACAATCTACATAAAAGTATTTCATATAGCATTAAACCGTTTTAGTAGACAAATGTTTGAACCAGCCTAAGTGAACTATGACTAATAGAGCAGTTATACACACATTACAGATAAAAGTTCTTGTGAAATAATGTTAAGTGTGATAGCTGAAAATTCAATTTCTAATGTGATGACCTTGATGATTTCTACAATGTTTGTTCACTTTTCTTTTCAGTTTGTCTCTATATTACAAAATTTCCATGAGAAATTTATGTTACCTTTATAACTAAGTATACATTTTAGGTAAAACACATGTGACTAGTGCTATAGTCTGGATCTTGAATGTCCCCCGAAGACCAGTGTTTAAGCCTTGGTCCTCACGGTTGTACTACTACTGAGACAGAATAGAACCTTCAGAAGGTGCGGTGTTGCACAGATCTTCAGGTCACTGGAGCTATGCCTTTGAAGGGGAATGTGAGACCTTAGCCACTCATTTTTTTGCTTCAGGGTCCTGAGGAGAGCAGTTTTGCTCTACCCTATTCTGCCACAGTACGATGCCTTGCCCCAGCTCAAACCAAGGGGACCAACCAATCATGAACTGAAACGAAAACTGCAAGCTAAAATAAACCTTTACTCTCCATAAGCTCATTAACTCAGGTGTTTTGTCATGGTAACAGAAACATAATACAAATTTTAAAAGTACATCTTCAGTGTCCTAACATTAGGAAAGAATTCCATATCTAACTCCTCCCTAGAACAAAATCTATAATTCCATTTTGCTGAGACTTAAATAAAAGACCATTAAAGAATTTATGTTAATACTTTTGATGTTAATATAAGTCATGCTAACGACCATATAGATATAAAACAGTATCTTCAAGGAAATCCTTCCCCAAATATATTTAATAAAACCTAATACTGCAGAGTAAATGTGGAATCAAATAGCAAGCTAGGATATAGAGTGGAACACAGTATAATCAAAAAAGGTGAATTTATTATGATACAGCAATGATAAATATTAAGAGTAACACCTAGTAAAAACACATCACAATTTTTCTCATGTGTAGACTATAATTAGTATCCTGATGAAAGGACTGAAGGCTTCTGATTTTATACTAGAAAAATTAACTCTAAATTGAGGGAACTCCTTTATGGATATTTAAAAGAAAACCACCAAAAAATAAATTAATAAACAAATGAAACTGGTATGTTACTGTTGTTAATTAAAATATTAAGGCATTCTTAGTTATGATGAATAAAATCAGATCTTACAATTATAGACCCCTTCATCTAAGGAAAATCAAGTAGAAACTGTACATGTATCTCGAAGCAGTGAATTATTTTTTATTCCTATTTTCAGCATTCAGCAATAAAGCAGATTGAAAGATCGGGATCATGCTATTTAAACTGTTGACATTTACTGTGTAAGGTAGAGCCAAAAGATTTCATTTCAAGTCAAACTCCATGAATATGATGCCAAGCCAACAGTTTACTTGAGCTAGAAGAAGGTAAGAGGACTCTTTCTGAAATTTATAAATAAGATGAAATAAAAGCATCATGATGAAAATAACATTTCTTCAAATCATCAGCCCAACACTGGTGATGGACACTGACATCTTTTTGCAAACTGAGGTACCTAAATTCTAGCACTCGCCAAGTGTTCTTTTTTATCTTGTGTGCATTAAAGTTATGTCCAAGTGAATTTTTAAAGGTTGCAAAAATACACGTGCATATATTGAGGGGAGAATGATTTGGAAAGTAGTTATATATCTCTCTTTTTAAAAATGTAATATGTATCCACTTCATGAATTCAGATTGTTGAACAGATTGTCAAGCAGTTGGAGTATAGGCCTAGGTTGTGAACCATTTGAATAAGCCTCCTAAGTACAGTAGGCTATACAGTCATTCCTGGAGATTATAGGAAAGGATTTCAAATAGCACCATCTGCTAGAACCACCACCATGAAAACATTATCCTAGCCAATTATCACTTGAGAACACCACAGGAGTCACTCCACCTGTGTTGGAACAACTTGGCTGCAATCTACCATCACACCCTAGCTCTAGCTCTGCAAACCATGGCTTCCATAGGAGCCCATTCATGTGGAGTCTTGAAACACCAGTGGTGGGTAAATGTGTCTGATGGGTACAATAATGCATCTACCTACAGAGGGCCCCTGGCAACCTCACACTGAATAAGCCCTTAAGTTTTCCTTTTTTGTCAAGCTCTTTTTTTCCAGGATCCCAGTTTTAACCTAACTCCTTTCTTATCTCTCTAGCCTAAGAGCCTTCCACATGTTTCTCTCAGCCAGAAAGCAACTGAGGCTGAGCAGCAGTTTCAATCTTTTTTTAGCCAGCCAACGCAAGGGTCAGAAGCATAGATGCTCACTGGGGCCAGGCAGTTTACATCAATGAATGAAAAGACAGCTAGACATAAGATATCAGAAATGCTTGACAGTTAGGAGCCAGAAAATGCAAGCTTTATCTGAAGGGGCAGTCACTGCTTCACTCCATAAGGTTGTCAACATGCAGAAAGGTAAGAATGGTGTGGCTAAAATAGTCAAATTATTCAAATACATATGAAATAAATTTATTTTTAAATGTTGGCTCAAATTTTTTTCTGAAATTTTGAGCCAAGCAAAACATCATAATCTAGGCTTTTTGTGATAGTCAAAAGGCTTTTATTCAGGTTTGAATGGCACTAAAATTATCTTAATATACTTATGTAAAACAGGGATCTCAGAAAGATTCCTGCTTTGTTTCCTCTCTGTAAAATGATCCAGGAGCTTCAGCAGGTGTAGGCATGTGTCTGAGGCATTAGTCAGACAGGGATCACAGGCTGTGTGCCAATAAGTCCAGCTTACACCTGCTACTGTTTCAACCTATTAAACTCTGTAACAGGCAGATAAGAGGGTTGCAGGTGTCACTGCCAACCTTATGGCTAAGTGTATACTCAGTCAGTGTTGGCACAACTCTTGGGAAACAATCCCAATTTCCCAGATCATCCAGAAGTAAATGTAAGAAACTCCATTTGTAGCAGTAGAGAAAAGGACCTCTGTTCAGGGCTAAAAGGCCATAGTCAACAATAACATAAACTTATTTCCTATCTAGCTCACCCTTTTTAGTAGAGATTACAAGTAGCCTACTGTCTGTCTATGCTCTGCTTCTCCCTTACTAACAGAACCCCATATTTTATCTAGACGTATTACTGTTTGGCAAAACAGACTAAATTTCCCATCCTACCTTGCAACCAGTGATTCTCCGTGGCTCAGTTCCGACCAGTGTGATGTATGAGGAAGGACTGTCTGGACTCCTAAGGAAAGAAAGTCCTTCTGACCTTCTGCTGGCTAGAAAGCTAACACGACATTTGGAATTCCAGCAGCATTTTTTAGGAAGGGATTTCAATATATTCCCGAAGTTGGCCTTGAATTCCTGGGCTCAAGTGATCCTCTCACCTCTCTAGGAGCTAAGATTACACATGTGCTGTTAGATCCAACAAGTAGTTACCTTGAATCATGAGTTGAGCCTAACAAAGGAAACCATGTGTTTAAAAACTAAATAACAAAGCTGAAAGAAATTGGGTCCTTGATGAGTTTGCAGAATTGCAATGCTATTTCCAGACTTCTTTTAATTAATGGAGTAGAATAAATCTTTTGTATTTAAGCTACTATTTGGAAAGGAATCGGCATTATACATAGCTGTGTGTGAACGTGAAGAAGCGTAGTTTCTCACCTTTCCCGGCCCATCTTTCATATACCTAATCCTGCTTCCTCTTAAACTCCTTTTATGAACTAAATTCATATATGCTCAAAATTTTTATATCACTCTTCCACTGTAATCAATACATGCCATTTTCTTTGATGATACAAATTTGTTCCTAAGCCATGGTAGTGAGCATCCTTTTTGCCTTTCTATTCAGCTAGCAAGGCTCAACTGCATTTTTCTCTTGCCTCTGGAGACTAACTGGAGTGCACAACCACTCAGGTATGAAGATCATGCTGCTGATCTTTCATCATTAAAGCATTGTGAGAAAGTATTTTTTGTCACTTTTCTACCATTGTCTCTTCTTACAAGCAAGCAGTATGACTGCCTGCAAAGACTGAAGGCTGACTCCACAAAAGAGTTAAAGTAAACAATTCAACTGATGGTAAGAGTCATTACCTTGGCCTTTAATTAGCCCTGTGCCTTAATCTATAGAAATGAGTACCCTTAGACATCCACTAGAATACTGGCATTTTCAACAGCTAGTTTGAATGACAGGGCCCTGAAGGCAAAACAATTCCTGTGGAGAGTCTGCATTTCTGCTTGCTTTTGCTTTTGTAGTTCAAACAATTCAGTTTTGTCAGGCTTCAAAGTATAGTTTAAGAAATATTTTATAACTAAAGTTAGTCAACCTAGGGGTATCTGTAACATCTCAGCAAAAGGAAACATGGGGTATGTGTCCATATCCTGCAATGGCTTGAAAAAAGACCCAGCTATAAATTTAACATCTGTGATTTCTTTGTAATGAGAATTCCACAACTTAATAATATACGACATAAAGCTCAATGTCTTAAACTCTTTGGAGAAGATACCTGCAAGGAGGACAGCTAGGTCATATGGAATGTCTAATTCTAGTTGAGAAGTCTCCATATGGATTTCCATGATGGTTGTAATGGGAGGGGAAAAGCTCAATGTTCTTCCTGGAACATTCTGGGGGATGAACATAGCCAAATGGGACATTGGTCATGGTTCAGTGAAAGAGAACAGAATTTACTCTGGCTATTCTAAGAAAAACATTTTAATCAGATAATTAAACGGCTTTTCATTAGAGAGGGCTGATGAAATACCACTAAATTGAGCCTTCAGAGTTAGTTCCCAAGGCGCACTGCAGAATGGGGCCACCAGAGGAAATGCTGTCTCTTCTGGGGTCAAGAAGCTGCCTGCCACTTGGGATGCAGCCAGTTCTGCCACCGCAGTGCACTGCCACAGTGAGGAAACAAACACCCACAGGAAAGCAGCTGAATTACGTAACCACTGTCATCTAGGGGCCACCCAAGCAAAAAGCTGCCCCCGCTGCTAATGCTGCCAGATCTTAAATCATGCAATTCCTGCTAGGCACTTCCCCACCACAGCTGATACCCATACCCTGCCTCTTAACACCCACACAATGAATGACTGGACCCTGGGACTGGTGCCAATGCTGACAGCAAAGCAAGCAAACAGCCCATGGCCATGTATGTCAGATGAAACAGCAGAAGTCAGGATTTGCTTTAACCCTACATATCATAGCTTCCACATATCATAGCTCAGTGCATTTGGTCACGTGTTAATTCAGACATGTCACAGGAATTCCAGAAAGAACTCACCTAACAGACTAGAACTTAAGCACATTAATTACCTAATCTCCAAGGAAGCCTAAGAGACATTACCAGCTTCTACAGGACCAAAGGGTACACTAGTAGGAAATTGAAATGGGAGTTGAATGGGCATGATGTAAACACAGAATAAGTTCATGCCTAACGTCATATTAATAAGCATGTATCAATATGCACATGACACTACATGTAGACTGGAGAGCCAATAGCATTTGCTGAGAAATTCACCAGACCAGGGCCTTCAGTTTTTATACCCTAAAGGACACAATATCTAGACCATTATATTTTTATACTACCATTCAATGAACCACATATAAGCAGCCACTGCATGAATCTTACTAAAGAGACTAATGATTCTGGTAAGTATTATAGAAGGTTCTGCAAGAAGATCTTCAGAATCTTAATAACTAAGGAAGGAATGCCTAAGAGTTAAATGACAGAAAAACCAAAATAATGTTCCAAACCAAACCTTGAAAGTTATAATTAGAGAGAAATAATTTATAAAGAAAATGGGGGAAAGTATGTATACTTTCAGCACCCCCAACTGACTATAAGAAACACTATTTAAGTGGCACTGACCTGTTTGGAAGTAGGAAGCTTTGAAACTGCAAAGTGAACAAAAGTTCATTTAGGGATCAAAGTACATTGTAAAAAACACTATGAATTGATTTTTAAACCAATGCCGAGATGTCAAACGACCTTGAAAAATAGTCCAGGACATTCATTTTATTATTTTGGATACTGAAATTAATATGCCTGATATTAAGTCACTAGGGAAAGCTACAGTTCAACCACTAATTAGGCTGCTTTTTGGTCAGAACCTGCCCTTCTATATAAATAAATCATGCAGAGAAGGCAGTAGTATTTGGGGTAAGGGTCATATACTGTGATTACTATTCCCACAGGAGACTTACTAATACAGATGAGAATTATGGAAAGACCCTGTGACTTACCAGGAATAATTAATAAGTTCCCCAGAAGCTACTTGGTTATTGTAGTTGGTAATATTTGTTTTTATTTTTATCATAACTTAAACACAAAACATCATGTAATTACAATGTCACCATTGCACTTTGAAAATACTTAATAGAAACAAGCTCAGGAGACCAAACCCAAGGAGGGCCACCATGAGCTTCTGCATATCCTGAAAAATGTATCTTGTTGCACAGTAGTCTCATAACAATATGGTATGTATGGGGATAGCTTTTTAAAATTTTTCACTAACATCTCAATTGTACATGTTAATGGGACTCAGTGTGATATTTCCATGTGTACATAAAACATGCACTGAAGAAGTCCAGTCTCTCTTCTTCCAAACACACACACAC
>RJWM01016501.1:0-34235 GCA_004363535.1 Dasyprocta punctata
TTGATTTTGTTTTGTTTCGTTTTCGGTTCAATTCTACTACACCTGTTGGAATGGTCAGCTAATCTGAAGATGGCAAGGTATGTTATAGTAGCTATTGTACTCACATTATCAATCTTCGAGGTTCTGTACCATTCCTACTGCTTTGTTTTGATTGACTCTACTCTGTTATGTTCTGTTGTATTTTGCTATCTTTAAAATAAAAAAAAATAATACAATCAAACAAATCAAAACATAATAAAATCACTCAAAACAAAACAAAAAAAAAGTGACTTTTGACACCAGCAATTTTTTATGCATATATAGATTATAACAGAAACTATGTCTTCAGGGTTAAAAAAATTCTAATAGAGTAAGATGGAATCTGCTGTCCAAATGACATTTATAATATTCCTGAAATTGAACCATTCATTTGTAATCATAAATATGTAGTTTTGACCAATGAAATGGAAAAACACTAAGAAAATTCAAAGCTATATAAAATTCTGAATTGAATAATGTACCAGAGAAAAAGAAACCATCCTTTATTTTACTTTTGTTATAGTAACATTGAACTAAACACACAGAAAGCATTTTACATTTTTTAACTGAGGTTCTGTATTGTTTATGTGGGTATAAATGAAACTGAAAACTTTTATGCCATTGTCTATGCAAAAGGAGAAATAAGAGCAATTCTGTGTTTTTAAAGAAAATAACATTAAATTAATGATGCATTTTGGTGTGAGGGCTGTGTTATGTTTGTCTCTATTCCCCAAATCCTATACAATGATGGTTTTTACTTTAAAGATAATGACAAATATGAAATTAAATTAATGTGTATATGATATTTTGGGATAATGGGAAATTCATGTATGCCAGAGGCAAAAACATGTTGATCTCAATTTCGGAGAATATCCACCAAATGCTATAATAAGAACCATGCTTGTTATTTTTGGAAATACTTAGATGTTTGATATGGACATGAATTTAGATATAAATATAGATGTAGATAACAGATTTTTTTCACTAACAGATTATTTTTATACTTTTGATGTTTTAGTTCAGAAATTGAAGTTGTGCTACAAGGGACAAGGTTGGTGTATAGAGTAACTGAAAGCAGAAATAATAATAAGGTACATCACAGAGTCAGTTGACCAATATCTATCTTTCACCTTAGTCTTTAATGACATACAATGGCAAGTCTTCACATAATACTTTTGGATATTTGTAGTATAACAATTTACCTAGTGTAGAAATTAACCAGTTAACATTCATCCTCTTTTCTGAAAGCTTTCTTAGAAACTGAGATTGCATTTAGCCTGAAATTTTCCTGGGCGCTAATACTTACTAGTTAATGAACCTGAACGAGGAATCATTATTAAATCTATGACAGGAAAAAAATGACAATATTATGGTAGAATTATTCAGTGTAATTTCAGTATCTCTTTTTCTTCAGAAGGGAAACAACTAAGGGAATTTTTCTAAGTACAATCATAAGATATGTTTTTTATGAATATTTTCTCTTAATTTACATATTGTATCATTAACTTATTGTATTTAAAACTTGTAATGTCAGTCTGACTACACTGCAACTGAGTGAAAGTTTATAGTTATAAAATATTGATGATAGCAATATAGTTAAATATTATTACAGATAAATTTTAAAAATATAATCATGTGTGACTTGTACATGGTATGCAGAATTTTCATGTATTAGCAGTCATAACTTCAAGGGAGACTATCTTGTTTATTAAATTTCAATTGTATTTAGAATAATTGTCACTCAGTTTCTTATGGATTGGTATCCTTACAATGCTAATTTCTACGAAAGCTTTGGCTAAAGAGTCTGTCTGAGAGTCAAAACAAACAAACAAACCAAACTAAACTCAAAGAAAAAGTAACAGGGCCACAGTAAATTGCTTCTGGGATGGGACTAGTATTTGCAAAATTACCTAAGATATGATGTGAGGGTGTCATGATATTGAAGGACTGAAGCCTTTTGAGGAAAACATGTCTTATTTATAAAATGAGAATAAGGAGTAGCTGCTATAGCTCCCAATTCTTAGAAATAATATAAATTGGATTTAAACACATAAGTCATATTAAAATAATTTATTAATAAAATAGGGAAACTTTATCCCTGATATAAACCTGACAGGGCATTTTACTAATATTTGTTTATCCAGTATCAAAGAATTAGATATCATTATGAAGTTTAAAAAAGGAGAAAAAAATTTGAGCCAGGTATTATATTAATTTTTGGAATTCAAAGAATAAAGGCTCAGTTTATTGCTATGAAGGAACCAATGTTAATGTTGGAAGTGGAAAGAAATGAAGTAATGACTCAGTATGTGATACATTCACTGACTGAATTGTGCAAGTGAGGCTATATTGGTACAGCCTAGGAAAATTTTCCTAAAGCCATAGAGAAAATATTTTCAGAAGTGTTGCTTCATGAAGTAAATCCCCAAACCATATTGTTAGCCAGAGATAAAATAATAAAGATCTCATGTTCAAGTTATTGATTCTAAAACCTATGGAAAGAATATAGATGTAATGGAAGAAGAAAGGATTTGGGGGAAATAATCGCTACATCTGTGTTCAGAACATAAAGGATGTTTTAATTTTTTCATCGGGCGATCATGGGAATCAGTAAGAGAAATTTGTTTATTGATGTTTATTGATTTTTACTTATTTACATCTATAATCATTTAAGTGTTCTCAGAAGAAGCATGTATAAATTGAAAACACTTCAGAAACATAGTTCTTCCAATATATAAGTTTGTAACTCTTAGAGAGTGTTGTTCCCCTAAAGGTTCATGTGCTGGAAGCTTAGTCCCAGATATAAGTGCTGGGAGATGTTGTGAGCTTTACGAAGTAGGGACTAGTGGAAATAATTAGGCCACAGGGCTCCACTCTGGAAGGGGATTATTGTCCATCTCGCAATGTGGGTTCAGTATCTTGAGATTAAGTTTCTGAAAAGGGAAGTCGTAGCCTGTGCTTGGCATCTTCTGCACATGCTGCTGTGTTCTCTCCTGTGATGTCGTCCACCATCTTAGATGTTGCATATGGCTTTCACCAAGATATGACCTTGCAAGCTTTTCAGTCTCCAAAACCATAAGTCAAAAGAAATTTCTTTTCCTTATAAATACCCAGTTTGGGGTATTTTATTATAGTAACACAAAATAGATTAGACAAAAATGCAACTTTCTTTAAAATATTCTGATGCTCTGTAGAATTAAAGAATCACATGTAATTTGCACATAAAATCAATATACTTAGACAACCTAAATATGTGTGTGTCATTCTGTGTGTGTGTATGCAGCAATTACTATTGCTTATCCTAAGGGGAATTTTTAAAATAAAATATACTCAATTTTTAAAAAAATATTCTGTTGCATCCCCTGTTTATATCTAAATTTTCATCTTATGAATATATTTATCTTTCAGCAGTGAACTCCTGCGTAGTAACCCAAATTTTAGTCTGTAACATCATAGTAACTCTAGTATGAAAATACCTTTAAGAACTAATTATACAGTGCTAAAGAAATATCACATTTTAGTCCATTGTGAATTATGTGCAAGTGCAGTTCATTGAGTAAAACCTGTATTCAGTAGTGAACAAATACCAGTTCTATTCTATGCTTTCTACTAAATGTTTCATAGCTATTATTCTTTTTTTCATAGCTATTATTCTTTAAAAAACTTCAAATCTTACTTGTCATAAGCTGATATGCATTATTTTATTCTCACAAAAATTATAAATAATATATAGAGACAGTAAAATACACTGGCTAGTCTGATTGTGTAAATTGTATTTTGAAATTAGTTTTTAAATTTGTCTTTGCATTCCTTGTGCTGTTTCTAGACTCTCTTCTGAAAACATTCTGTCCTTAGTGGCCTATGTCATTTTTTTCTGGTTGCCTGTCTGACTGAAGATAAGCAAATCTCTGCACTTTGCAAAATCTTCAGCACATTCTACTTAATCAAAAGTTACTATACACAAGTTGTCATTTTTGACAGCAGCCTTTTTGAAAAGTAATTCAATAAAGACATCCCATAATCAGACAGTTTATTAAATCTGAGTACTTCATCTATTTAGACGAATTTGCATTTTAAAAGAAAGATAGGATGCATTAAGCACAAATAGTGGACTTTTAGATTTTTTTAGACAGTATCCAGGAAAATGTGGACAGTTTTAAGAAATGAATGATGACAACCGTATTTAGCATCTCAGTACACAGAACTGGCTATATATTGATCTATCAGAATATTATTCAAATAGTGTTATGAATATTCAAAATTATGAAAATTCAGAATTTTATATATTCATCAAAACTAATGATAAAGATAATGAGGGAATCAAGAAACAAGAAGTGATGTTTTAGAGAATTCTGATGGGAAACATTAATATAAAAATATGCATGCCAAGGTGAGGTTACTGTTAAATATTTTACACTAACAGAAAGTGCAATTAGCATATCTTCAGAAGAGAATTAATGGCTGAACTTTGTCAATAAGGAAAACATCTACTGTACAGCATTCTCTTATCTTATTCCCTTTACTTCTGTTTCACTAGAAATGATGGCAATATTTTTGATTTATCACATTTTTAATTGGTCTCCTTGGTGACATGTTCCATATGTTCATTATTCATTTAGTGAAACCTCTTTGAATTTACTATGATATTTGCATACTAATTTTCTACTTTCCTAATCTTTAAATACTCATCATTTCATTTTCAAGCACATAGCTAGTCAGAAGCTCTTTTTATTATTTTCACACTTTCCAAAAAATCATTTTCAAAATTTCACAAAAAATAAATAAATGCAAGATTAACATTTTAAGAAAAAGCAGTATATCATTTGGTTGCTGTGATGTATTTAAGGTCTTGATAGGAAGCTGTTTTCTAAGTAAAATATCAATGATTCCTTGAATGTATAGACTACAAAATAAGTATGTAAAACTTCGTATCAGCCTTGTTACAAAAATCAGTCAACTTAATCTGCTTTTTTATTTTAGTATTTTTAAGTAAAATCGTTGTTTGGCAAAATTCCATTTTTATAGCAGTTCTAATTTTGGGGTTTTTTTATTATTTCGACAACACAATGGACTCTGAGTGAGAGAATTTTTTTTATGCATGACTGAAAATTAGAATCAGCTTAAAGAGTGTAAAAATACACAAGGAAACAATATGGATGCCACTGTCATATTTCAGATAAATTTTTAAATTTCTGTCACTTAAAACTAAGGGTAGGATTAGTGGCTTTACAATAGGAATGGCTTGGTTGAAAATTATACATTATTATATTGGTAGAGTCCTCCATAAAATGTATCCACACTTCCGGAGTTTGCAATACTAATAAATGTTTGGAAGCTAATAGCCTCCATTTTGAGCACTTCTGGTATTGCAGAAGCCAAAGATAATTTGTATTAATCTAACAATGTCTCAATAAATTTAGTATTAAAATATTTATGTAAGGTTTTTTTCTGATGTAAATATTTTTGGTGGATTCTTTTAATGTCTCTATCTATCTGTCTATCTATCTGTCTATCTATAACCTAAATACTTTCAGATCAAGTTACAAATTGGAGAACTTTTAGTGGTTTTTCCATCCTCTGTAAAACTCAAACATTAAAATATTCTATTAACAATACTCAAAGACCCTTGTTACACAAATATTGTTACAATGTTAAAAAGATAGGTTATACTTTTTGAAAGCAAACATAGGCAACATTTGACCTGATTTGTTGCATGGGTATTATGGCATTATTACACTGACTTCCATTAATGTTTTACAATTAATACATGTCAATAACATTAAATATATTTTAAAAAATGTACTTTAAACAAAGGTAAAGACAACAACTTAGCATACTCATTTAAAGAGAAGCAAATGCATTAATAATTACAGAATTGGATGTAAATTGTGGATTAATCATACAGAATAGGGAAAAAATGGAGAACAGACTATACAGGATCTAGAGTATAGCAGAACAGACCGGAATTATCACCTTAGGCATGGGGACTCAGAACTTCATAACCTCTTCATGTAGAGATTAGTAATACATCAGGTTTTCAGATTCTCATTCAGAATATGAGTTTAGCTATTATGAAAGCAGTTTATCATATTCAAAAACTTTCAGATAAAATAACTTCAATGGATAATTTTATTTGTATTTGAACAGTGACTCATACACAGTTATTTTCTCTGTAGGCTTTGGACTGCAAAATCCAGAGCAAGGAAGTAGGATCTGTTCAAATTCCAGATGAGGTGAGGTACATTAGATTCTCATCTTGCTTATAATCTATAGGAAACTCAGAAAGATACCAGATAAATTCTCAAATGTTAAATCTTTCTAGCAATAAAATAACTCCTTAATAAATTTGAGAATTCCCAACTGCTAGAATTGTTCAAGCAAAAACAATTTATCTTGTTTTCTGAGATACTATATTAGATGTTTTTTGTTTTCCAAGAAATAATTATTTTCCACTCCAAGAATCAAAGTTTCTGTCATCCATATTTCTCCTGCTTAGATTGATTGATTATTATGTGGTTGCGTCATTGTTATTCTTTTCCTTAATGATTTTCATTTATTTTTTAATCTGGATACATATGTAGTGAGGAAAGGAGAGGTGATACACAGTTTGGTTTTAAAAATGCTCTATCACAATGAGAGAGAGAGAAGTACCCGAGTGATTTTGCTTTTAAGAACTAGTCAAAATTCTTTGATAATAAAGATATATAGAAAAATGATTAATGTAGGCAGATAGACTAAGACACTGTAATCAGTTTGTGAAATGGAATATACACTGAGAGTTACAAAGGAAGGGAAGAGTAAACGAAACCTTCCTGTAACTGAGGACTGAGATTATTCTTGGGGGCTATGGAATTAGATTGAGGTGGTAGCATATTTTCACTGAAAAAAGTGACTAAATTGTAACTATAATTTGTAGAGGATCAGTAACGTAAAATGATTCCAATGGATTATTTTGTAAAATGTTAGCTTTTTCCTTAACAGTCTTTTGTTGATAGATTTTTTGATAAGAAAATATTTTGCTTGCCACATTTTTGATTAAGTTCACTCCTACTCACTAAATTCAGAGACATGGTTTAACATAATAGTATATATAGTAATTTAGTTTATCACTGTGTGCCTTCTTTGGTCTAATACATGGCTATTTATTAATTCACTAAGAGAAAGTGGCTTTCCTTTATTCTAAATTTATTAGTATGCCCAATAAACTGACTCATTTTGATGTCTAAGTGTTTACTAAATGAGAAAATATGCCAAAAATACAAATATCACTTATTCACTTTTGTCTTGGTTACTTTTCGCTCGTTGCTGAGACAAAACACCTGACGCCCAAAATTAGGGAAGGAAAGGTTTATTCTTACAGTTTCTTGGGAGTTTCAGTCCATAAAGTTGGCTCCAAGTCAGCATGGGGTGGCGGGGCTACAGTTCGTGGTGGCTGCAAGCCACATGGCACGCTGGCGAGAGAGAAAGAAAGAAGCGGAAACGGAAGCCCGCCTTCCCTTGCACTGTATTTCGGCTCCACCCCTGGGTGGGCACAGCACTCACATTGCCAGACAACAAACCAATAATAAACCAGTAACTCAGCCCCATCAAAAGTATGAGGACTTGGGGGTACATAGTATTACCCAACACAACTTAGAAAAGAATACTTTGTTAAAATTTGATATACAAGAGTAAAATAAATCAAAATTAGGAGTGATTTTTCTGGACTTATATTTAATTCTTATGTAAGTTTTTTTAAAAAGTAGCTTTGTATAAATTATTACAGAAATACTGCAGAGTAAGTGTAGCATAACAAGTTCACACTGTAAAACCCTAAAATATAAATTATTAAGCTATTTAAAATTTGGATACTAGATTAAAAACTCAAGTCCAAAATAGGAGAGACTCCAGAAGATTCCCTAAAATGTTCTAAAACAAAACCTAGGTCTTAACTACAGACCTTTTCATTGCATTAAAAATATAGAAACCAGAATGAATGATCTTGAACATAAACGTAAGAAAAGAAATATCCAGAATATTCTTACTGAATTTTGTTAAAATGGTTAGGTAGAATGTAAGTGTAATTATGCAATGGTCTGATAGATTAATATACTATATTGGGTCAAATTCAGCCAACTCTTACAACATGATATAACAAAACAACAGGTATGAAATGCCATTATTTATTGAATCTAAATATTGTCATCTTGGTTCAACCTTTATCAACCATCAACAAAAACTTCAAAATCATATATCATATTTGAAAAATACTTCTTTACTAAAGCTGATTGTCTGTATTCCTTCACATATGTTAAAATTTTAAAAACTTTTTCCTTTATAGTGACCTTGTAGTAAAATACAAAGAAGATTATAATACTTCATTGATATCAGTGTGTAACAAAGATACTGAAAATATAAAGATTACATAATTATATATTTATACTTTTCATTAAAACATTGTCTTGTAAAAATCATATAGATAAGTAAAAGATGAAAATTTAGCATGTTATCTAAATATTTATTGGCTATTTACTATTTACTATTATTATTTATTGGCTAAAAGGCAGAGACATGGCAGAAATCCAGATATACTTCAGAGACCTTTAGAAAAAATCAAGACATTTGTTGTTGAATGAGTTAGACATAAGGTCAAATAGTGTTATCTGAATTTCAGTAAATGTGCACAAATTCTGTCCATATATTTTATTGACACACAATGGAAGCACATAGCACATAATCCTTTTGTTCAAGATAATATAATCATGTAATTTTAAATTTTGAATTTTCTAACAAATGAATGTAAGTAGCAAATTGAATTAAGTGAAACATGCTATTTTTCCACCCAATTATCATCTTTACAGATCTAAAGGAGAAACATCTGCTGAATGAGTGAGTTATAAGTCTTACTGCTGACTGAAAACAGCAGGGAGCTTTCAGTTAATCATCTGTACCCCTACAAGGATCCCCTGCTCACCAATGTGAATTACTAATGATGGTTTCCTGAAGGATAAGCCACCATGCAGTCCCCATGTAAAAAGAAGTAAAAGTCACAGCAGGGGAAAAGGAAATTGACACTTCAACAAAAAAAAGAGAGGTTCTAAACCATTATACTGGTAGTTTAGAGGTTTGCCTCAGAACCTCTTTGCAAAACATAAACTAAAACGCTGTACAAGAAGGAATTAGCTGTAAATATATTAAATGACTTAGTATTACTGTATTTTAACAAGGTGTTAATTTAAGTAAACAGCATGTTGAATAAATCTTCTGTTTCATTTGTATACACATTGCAGAGAGAAAAGCCCAATGAATGATCTAATCTAGCATAGAATGAAGCCAAATTAGCAAACCAGACATAGACATAGAGCAGATCATATTATTTTTCTATTGTATACATCACCTGTTTTCTGTATATTCAGGTTTCATCTTACTCCTAAATATTAGTGATGGTTACACCCTTCTTTTTTTGAGAATTCAATACAGTATTTTACAGTACTGAGAATTTTCGTCTTCTCTTTTCTCCCTTTCTCTTACCTTCTGTTTACTTTTTAATTTTCTAGAGAAAAATTTCTATATTCTCTTCAAACAAATAAAAAGGTCAGTTTCCTTTGGCCTGTTACTTTATAGATGATATCAACAGTTCTCTCAATTTTCTCCATCATTTCAATTTACAAGTATAGGAAAGTATTTGTAAATTTTTATTTATAGATTTTGTGTGTGTGTGAAAATATATGTTTCAAATTCACCTTACCTCTTATAACTCCAGGGACTGCACATGATTGTTTGTTCTAGAGGAAGTCTTGCTAAAGCATAGTGTAGAAGAAAATGAAAGTAGGACCTTAGTCCCAGTGGAATGCTGCTGGGACAGCACAAGATGTTTTGCTAAGTTATATCCAGAGGAATGGTAAATACCAAGGTCAGATATAGACCAATATGGTCGCTGGGATAGTTAATTAACTGTGTTTTCACTGATCTGCTTCTTGTCCCTCCCATTTCCTGTTCCTGTGTTTTGTAAAGAGAAGACTCTTAATAAAGAGCCAGAGAAAACTATGATTGACGCTTCAGTCCTGGAGACTGTGGCCCCTGATCCCATAATTTTGTCTTTCTCTCATTTTCTTTTCATCTGCTGCACCATATTTTCTGGACCTGTCACCTCACAGAAGCCAACACTTGGGCATTTGAGCAGGGACCTGAAAACAAAACTAATCTTTGAGACATCAGGAAAAAAATTTCAGTGCTAAGAGGACCAGAGAAGAGTCAGAAGGGTAAGTAAGCTGTGTCTCCAGGATTTTTGCATTGGGGTTACAACAGGAAATTCTTCATTTCAACAAAAATAATATGTTCAGTTTCTTTTTTTTTTTTTTTTTTTTTTGCACCGGGGATCGAACTCACAACCTCACACCTACCAGACAGGCACTGAAGCCACCAAGCCAAACCCCTAGCCCATGTTCAGTTTCTTAAAACTTTGTTGAAGAGTTCAGGATTAAAGTGAAACCACAGTCTTTCACTGAATTGTTCATCTTAATAAGGAAACATTGCTACTGGTTTGAACACAAGGGACATAATGTTTTAAATCTAAAAGCAAGGGATATTGGATATGAAAGCTTGGAGGGCCAGGGATTTAGCTCAGTGGCATAAGTGCCTGCCTGCAAAGTAGAAGGTCATGAGTTTGAACCCCAGTACAAAAAAAAAAAAAAAAAGAATGCTTTGAAATGTGCTTATCAACAAGGGAATTCTATTCCTTTGCATGTTTGGTCTTTGTGTATTTTAATAACTTTGTGTGTAGAACCGATGTAATCTGAATCAGGACAGGAGATTTTGCCAGATGGGAGAAATGCTAAGCACAAAGGCAATTCTTATTTTGATTTGGCCAATAGTTTACCTGAGGAGTCTTTACTGCTTCAGGGTTAGGGACCAATTACAGAGGATGAAGGGAGGTATGGATCTTTTGGAACTCTTTCTACTACACTGAAACCCACCTCACCATGACCTATTGCTAAGCCATTAAAATCTGACTTTCCTCTACCACTGCCTTTTGTGTCCTGGGCTTGTCCTATGACACTGTCAGCCCAAATAAATGATAAATCTAATCCCTTTCTAGATCCAACTCACATGACAATTAAAACACCACTGGCAATGACTACAATAATGAAGCCTTTTGTTCAAGCAAAACAAGAGGGTGCTTTACATGTTTGTCAAACTTTTGCTATGTATCGAGTCACTATCACCCAAACGCCCAGTGATCATCAAAATCCCCACGGTTATATTGGATATGACCATAATCCACTACCTTTTAAAACTAAAAGAACTAAAACAGGTTTGTGTATCTTGTGGAGTGAACTCTCCTTATACTTTTAGGTTGATTTCGGGATTGACTCAGTCTGAACATTTAATCCCTTGAGATTGGGAAATGATTGGGCACATGATTCTTGGCTCCATTGAATTTCTTCAATTTGAAACTTGGTGGAGAAATGAGGTGGAATTGACTGCCTGACTCAACGAGCATGCTAACTTTCCAGTCCTTGTTTCTGCTGACCAACTCACTGGTTCTGGGGATAGGTTTGGAATAAATCAACAGCTACAATATGATGATGTTGCTATTGTTCAGATAAGGACACGCTGTTTAAAGGCATGGGAAAGGCTTGCTCTCCCTGATCAAATGGTTCCATCAGTGGTCAAAGTAGTCCAAAGTGCTAATGAACCTTATATAGAATTTATAGCTAGATTAAAAGAAGTACTTCACAAAACAGTGTTTCAGGGACCTACTTGTGCAAATAGTATTCAGAAGGCAAGAAAGTATTATGACCATTAACATTTCAAGGAGTCACTTTAGATGAGCATATAAAAGCCTGTCAGGATCAGAAACTTTTATGGTTGGATTACTTGCAGCCACACTGTAAGGGAGCAGTCTATCTTCTCCAAAGACTATTAAAGGTTTTGGATGTGGAAAGATCAGTTGTATGAAAAAAGAATGCAGAGCAGGAAAATTGAGAGCAGGGTACCAACCCAAGGAAAGAACTCACATTTTGGGCAACCAAAATGCCCAAAAGTCTTCCAAGGACTGCCCAAGATCTCAAAAAGGACCACACTGGGCCAATCAGTGCCAATTGAAATAAGGATGGTGCTCTTCTGATTCCTCAGGGAAACTCCAGATTGGGCCCTTCCTGGGTTCTGATGACAATATGGGGAATCATCAATCCTTTCCTGTCAGCAATGGTTACAATCATATGCTAGTACAGTCAGTGACCTCCTTGCCACCACAAGCAGTAGTGCAGCCTGAGATATTCTTTCTAAAGAAAATGTTATGTTATCTCCAATTTAAGGAGTTCAAAAAATTAAAACAGAAATTTATGAACTGTTGTCACAGGGGACTGTGGATCTGTTAATAGGAAGAAGTAGCTTAACTTCTAGAGGAATCATAGTTCAAATAGTCATAATTTATTCTGATTATAAGAAGGAAATTCAGTTAATGATACAAACTTTGCAACCATAGTAAATAGAAGCCAGAGATTATGTATCACAGTTTATTGCTCCTTCCTTACATTAAGGGCCATGCTTCTCCAGTGAAAAGGGAAGGTTTTGAGAATACAGGAAAAAAAGATTTTTTGGCAAACATATATTGGAGATAAAAGACCTGAAATACAACTTAAAATAGAAGGTAAAACATTGTTGGGTCGGTAGATATGAGAGCTGATGTATCCATAATATCTTAACAATATTGGCCTTGACACTGGCCTACAAGACAAATACCTACAGTCTTCTCAGGGGTAGAGACAATGGCAGATGCTCATTGGAGTGTGTAGATTTTCCAAATTGCTGGCCCCAAAGGACAAACAGGCACTATAAGGACTTATATGGCTTATATAGAAGTTAATTTATGAGGTAGGGATCTGTTAATGAAATGAGGAGCTTATGTGAGTATCCCCCATATATTATCTCAAGCAAAAAATATAATAATGTCTTGTATGCATTATAATCCATGCACTGATAATAATCTTATACAGGTCCCAGTAATCATGACAGAAAGGCAAAGTTTAAGGTATCCAAATTTACCCTTAAAATGGGTTGCAAGTAAGATTAGAAGCCCTAAAATCTTTAGTACAAGAATAATTGTCAGAAGGGCATATTGAAGAATTTACTAGCCCCTGGAATCCCCGTGTATTTGTTATTAAGAAAGAAATCAGGTAAATGGAGAATGCTTACAGACCTTAAAAAAATTAATGAGGTTATTCAACCTATGGGTGCATTACAGCCTGGACTATTCTCTGCTGTCATGATACCAAAGGACTGTAAGTTAATTGTTGCACATTTTAAGGATTGTTTTTGACTATTCCATGACAACTGACTAATAGAGAAAAATTGGCATTCATTGTACCTACTTTAAATAATCAGGCGCCAGTAAAACAGTACCATTGGAAGGTACTATCCAACAAAGTTAACTAGTCCAACCTTCTGTCACTATCATATTAATCAACCCTTAGATTTAGTAAAAGCAAGATTCCTTGTTTCTTCAATTATTCATTATGTGGATGACATTGTCTTCGCAGCCAGTACAGAAGAATATTTACAAAAGATTTTAAAGCAGCAAAACAATTATTGATGGAGTTTGAGTTACAAATAGCCCCAGAAAAAATACAAACTGAGTATCCTATTACTTATTTAGGTAATATTCTTCAAAATCAATGTATTATTCCTCAGAAGGTCAATATTCATCAGGATCAGCTTCACTACCTCAATGTTTTTCAGAAGCCTTTGGGGATTATTAATTGGTTATGTCCTCCTTTAGGCATTGCTGCTTATGCTGTACAACATCTTTTCAATACTCTTAAAGGGAACACAGCATTGGATAGCCCTCTCCACCTTACACTGGAAGGGGAAAAAGAATTAGATTGGGTAGAACAACAGATGTATCAAGCTCAACTAACCTATACAGATTAATTCAAACCAGTTACCCTCTTATTTTTTCTATCATCCCACTCTCCTATGGCTATATTATAGCAAGAAGAGTCTGTTTTAGAATGAATTTTTCTTCCACACAAGGAACAAGCAACTCACTGCACACATAGATGGAATAGGTTTAAGTGCGTATAATGGATGATCTCATTTATGACAGTTATTGGGAAAATGTCCTGAGTATATTGTTTTTTCTTTGACAAATCAGTAGATAAATCATGTATCGCAAATGAGTGAATAGTGACCAATTGGGCTTTCTGATTATATTGGAAAGACAGACAATCATTTTCTTCATTCTAAACTTTATAGTTTCTTAAACGACATGATAGGATTTTAAACAAAAATTGTATGTTCTGAATGAATACCTGAAGCAAACATATATTATACTGATGGAAATAGCAATAGAAAACTGGGATATGAGGAAAGGGTATCAAGGGTGTGGCAAACTCCTTTTCATTCCTCACAAAGAGTAGAATTTCAGGCAGTTACCCAACTCTTATCAGATGTTTCAGAATTCATTAATATTGTTGCAGACTCCTAATATATATGGCTCACTGTTGATCACACAGAAACTGCCACTTTGTCTAATGATAATCCTACTAATTATTAACTATTCTACCAACTACAAACTCATATTAGTAATAGAGATTTTCCTGTTTTCATAACTCAGATTTGTTCTCATTCATACTTTCCTGGCAACATGGTTAAGTATAATAATTATGTTGGTAATCTTGTTGCTTTTGCTTCACAAGATTCTTTAGCCACTCAGTTTCATACTCATGTCAACACCAAAGGTTTATATCAAAAATTTCCTCAACTTTCTATTCAACAAGCTCACGAAATTACTCTTATCTTGTTCTACTTGCAGAATGCTTAATAATCCTACTTTTTAGCCTCGTACTAATCCTAGAAGATTACAGAGTAATGAGTTGTGGCAAATGGATGTAACACACATTCCTGCCTTTGGGAAACATGGTTTTGTACACACTGTTATTGACACTTATTCTGGCTCTATATGGGCCTCTGCACAACCTGGAAAAAAATTTATACATGTTGAAATTATTTTTTAGAATGTTTTGCCATTCTAGGTAAACCTAAAACAATTAAAAATGACTATGGACCTGCTTAAGCATCCCATTCCTTCTACCAGTTCTGTGCCTTGTGGGATATTGATCATTATACTGGCATTCCATGCAATCCTCAAGGACAAGGTATGGTTGAGAAGGTACATGTAACTCTTAAGGCTATGTTAGCAAAACAAAAAGAGGGAGATAGGAGTATGAGCTTCTCAAATCAATTACTATACAAAACCCTATTCAGTTTAAATTTTTTGAATATTAGCAAAGACTCATCTACTACAGCAGTGGAAAAGTTTTGGGCCACTATGATAAAGGGCCTGCCAGATACAATAGGGCACCCTAGTTGTTCGAAAGACATTCATACTGGACCATGGGAAAGAGGTATTGTTCAAATTTGGGACTGAGGGTTTGCTTGCGTTATTGTAGACTCTGGGAAGAAAGTGTGGCTACCTGTAAGGGTAATTAAACCTCAGAATGAGCCACAAAATGATCAGATTTGATCTGGATCCTTCAGTGGAAGAAATGAGGGTGATGTTGCCGCAATATCACCTGCTGATACAGACTGGGAACAATAGAAAAGCACAACTGCTGATGTGGAGGCAACTGAAAAACTTGACCCAAGATGCTGAAAAACCACTGGATTCCACTGGACAAGAATTTTTAGCTGGTAATATGTCTCTAGCCATGTTGGCTATGATAGCCACTATAGTAAGGGCAATCTCTTCAAAACAATTAACACACCGTTACTTGGTTTATGTTCCAAATCCTCTGCTAATTAATAACTATGGAATGGACTGATGTTCCTGCATCAGTGCATGTTAATAAGTCTAGATAGCTTCCCAGACTGTATGACATACAGGGACATTTAATGGCAAGAGAGGAAGGAACAAAAATAGAAAATAATTCAGTGGTGATCAAGGGCCCACCTATTTGTATGGGTCATGGAAATCATTGTTTAAAGGTCAAACACCAAGCTTGGTTATCAGAAGTCAGTAATAGTTCTACTAGTCATAACCATATTTATCCATTTTTATTTCAAGCCTGGACTTTCAAAGGATTTTTTGTTAATTCTACTCCGCAAAATTTACCACCATGCCATCAACAGGTAACAACAGAAATATCTGATTGGGTTTATTGGGAGACATGTAGTTCCAATACTAGCTGAGTTTTACTCAATACTACCTATGGAAGCATCATTGATTGGATCCCTTAAGGTTCTGCTTAAGCTGTACATTCAATCGATGATCTTATGGAATAGAGAGAACAATACTAATAGTACACAGGCAAATGAATCTGTTGTGTGGCATGGTGGAGGTATGTTGGAACCTCAACCTAAAATAAGAGTTAGGTCCTCCTTATTCATCTTTGTGGAAGTTAATGTCAGCATTACATCCTTCACCTGTTTGGATGAAATCTTACACTAAAAATGAGAATGGCACTCAGCTCACTTTTACTATCAGTTCGACTCATTACACATAAGCATGTGTTCATCTTACTTATATTATCATGACTGGGGAGGCAAATTGGAATGCTTCTCCATTTCTGCTCATATGTGCTAACTGTAGTTTTTATAACTGCTTAAATAATTCTATTCCATTGAATTATTCCAATGACAGCATATATATCCTTAAACAAAGAACAGGGATAAGGATACCTGTTAATTTAGAAAGACCATGGCAGCAAACCCAGCTGCTTATATGGTGCTAGAATTTCTAGGTAAATTAATAAAATGCAGCAAAAGATTTGTAGGGATTCTGATTGCAATTATCTTAGGAATTATACACATCACAGTCACCACAGCAGCAGCTGGAGTAGCTCTTCATCAGTCAGTGCAAACTATTCAATTCGTGCAAGCATGGCATGAACATTCTGATTATGGCAAACTCAACATTCTATAAATGAAAAATTGGCAACTCAAATAGCAAATTTGCAACAAGCGGTGGTATTATTAGGAGATCAATTAGTTTACAAAAATAGTTACAACTTAAATGTGATTGGAATAGCTCTTCCTTTTGTGTTACTCCTCATCATTATAATAATGCACTTTTCCCATTGGAGAAAATGTCAAAAACATTTAATGAATCAAGAAAACTTATCCTTTAAGACTGGATATCTACCAAAAGAAATATTTGACATTTGACAATAAAGTAGAATTACCTCAAGGAACTGACTTGTTGCAAGTGATGGATGAAGAAGTAGACTATCTGAATTCTATAAACCAATCATTTTTCAAACATGTGCAGTTGTTCTATATGGTATTATAATTATTCTTTCTCTACTCCTTTTCAGAGCCTGGTGATGCTCATCCAAAAAGCGTCATGAAACAGGGAGACAAATCGCAGCCTTTGCATAATACTGCTAAGACTGCTGATAAACAAAAAACATTGACTGAAATAATTTTATTTTTTAAACTGAAAACAAATCTTTTTTTTTTTTTTTTTTTTTTTTTTTTTGTGGCACTAGGGTTTGAACTCACAACCTTGTGCCTGCCAGGCAGGCATTTAAGCTGCTGAGCCAAACTCCCAGCCCTAGTTTTTTGAGGCAAGGTCGCATTGTATCGCTCAGACTGGCCTTGTGCTCGCGTTGTAGCCCAAGCCAGCCTCGAACTCACAACGCTCCTCCTACCTCAGCCTCCCAAGTGCTGGGATTAAAGGCGTGCGCCACCACGCCCAGCTTGAAAACAAATCTTGAAGGACTAGCAAATGGACATTTGGGAATTTGCTGATCTTGTATCCTCATACATAGCTCCAGCATTGATTGAAACTTCTGTTTATTACTTAGAATATATTTCTACTTCTCACAGTATTAAATTTGTGTGCCTCCAGGAAATCATTTAGGCAGTCATAAAAGATGATAGGAATTAAGGAAATCTTTACTTTTGGTGCGCTACTGCAACCCACTTACGAAATAAACAAAAAAATTGTAATTTTTGATGTGGTTGAAAGTAAAAGAAGGTTCTACAAAAGATCTGGATTGCTATACAATCTACTGTGAAAATTGGGCCAGATGACCTACCACATTTAGCAGCGTTTACAGTATCAGTGGGAAACATACTAATTAGAGTCTTGGGTAGGCCATTATAGATGAATCAAGACATAGACCCCTAAGATTTTTAAGGAAAATGTGGGTTTGAAGTTTTTAATTTAACCAGCCTTAAATTGAGAATAAAAAAATATTGTATAATCTGAAGTACCCAGGTTGTATGGATACATGAACTAGATGACTCGCCAGCCATAAAATTGATCATAGACAGCAGCACACCATATTGAAGCGTTATATGCGGGATATAACTTTTACATATTCTGAAGGCACATGTAAGTTGCCTGAGGACACATTCCAAGAACCCATAGTCTCTACTGTGGTAGTTTAACTTTTCTCTACCAGCCCTCATCTGTGGTCTCAAGGGCAAGTTCCCTATAATCAAGTGAAATCAAGAAAAAAGTAAAGAAAACATATGTCCGGATTATCAAAGGTCCTGAACAATATTCAGGCACTTCTCACAAGCAGTACTGCTGGTCCTCTTCGGTGTATCCTTGAAAGATAGGGAGTGAAGATCTTCCCAGTGAAAGGAATGTAAAAAGTGTCTCTGACTATTCGCTTTGCTTGGGGAAACAGCTAGAACTATAGGTCTAAATGGACTCATGTGATGTAGCCAGTTATTTGGTAATATGGTTAAGTGTTTGGAAGGAATAATGTTACAGAAGTGACAAGAAACATGTGGAAAGATCTCTCCAAGTAGATATGCTATGGGAAGATACTTGTATCCCAAGTGAAAGGTAACAAAAGGTTACTGTGGAGGAAATGAATTAAATAATGAGATGGGTAGGATGACCTCTTCTGTGACTCTTAGCTTCTTTTCCCAAGTCATTCCTGTAGTTGATCAATGGGCTTACAAAAAAATGGCCGTGGTGACTGTCATGGGTTGTGTCTAGATGTTCTCCCACAACCTCAAGTGGTAGTAGATGGGGCTTTTCAGAGGTAGCTGGATGTACAATGTGTGATGCTGAAATTAAGGACATGATGCTCAGATCAAGAGTGCAATGCTGAGATCAAAAGTCCATGGCAGGATTAAGGACATGATACTGGATTAAGAGTGTGTGTGTTTATTAAATTAGTCCACTAATCTGTTTAGCATAGTTTTGGATGTGGATAATGGGAAGACCCTCCCCGAATGTGGGTGAAACCACCCAAAAAGGTGGATTGCCTTGGGGGGATAAAAGGGAGAGGCAGACTGCTGCTGCCATTGCTTGCAGCTTAATGCTGCTGCTGCTCCGTGCTCCTTGCTGCCACCTGTCTGACTGCTGTGGACTGTTTACCCTCTGTGACACCCCTCTGCCATGCCACACTGCCTTGGAACCAGCTGGCTATGGACTGAAATCTTAACAAACTGTGAGCTCAAAAACCTTTAGTCCTTTAATTTTAGGTGTTCAGCATTCTGTCTTAACATCAAGAAAAGAAAAGACAGTGATCAGGATGGAGATTTGGATGATTTCTGTAATATAAACTTCTAGTCACCAAGAGTAACTGGCATGACACCCTGATGAGTGCCTACTTTGCAACAGTGTTGCTACCTATGTACTACAGAATCCCTTGATCCTTATGTTGTTTCCCCTGACATAATTGTTGACCAAAGAACTTATTTCTTAACAAATGAAGCATGCATCTGAATAGTCTCACTTTTTGCAGTTAAAATCCTTAGAAAACTATCATGACCCATTAAGTTTACTAATAGACCAAATCTTTCAGAAATGAAAATTTGGGTAACTCCACCAGGCAATAATGACAAAATGAGTGTTTACTAAGAATAATGGGGTAGGAGACACTAGTTATATATACAAGCTATGACCATGCAATTAATTGGAGAAACAGGGATTTTATAGTTATGAGCATTTTTTCCTTATGTTGATATGAAAATGATTACATATGTTTGATACCACATACAGATTTTTTTTTGTTTTTCTCCCCTCTCAACCTCTAATCTTGTGCAATGTTTTATGTTAGTAGTAGTTCACTTTGTATCTTGGCATTTAAAATATAGGGGTAGCTTGAGTTAGTTAGGAGAAGAATGAATATTCCCCATAGACAGATGTGTTTGTATATATCTAGTGTATCTATACCTATACTTGTGAAATTACCTCAGCAATTCTGCTTATTTTTTTAAATCTGTTCTAAAATATTTTTGTTGTTACCTGGAAAACAGTAATATATTCTTTGTCATATAGTAGAAGGAAATATAATATTACCAATTTATTCTTAGTATTCCTGGTGACCTAGAATTAAATTATGTCCTCTTTTCTAAAAGTCAGAGCCATAATACTCTACATACTGCTTATTTTTCTCTACAAGCAATAATTAATATACACACAAAAGTTGAAAAACTTAGAAGTTAAGAGAAAAGCAAATGGCCTTGAAAATCTACTATATATACACATGAAATTTTAGATCATGAAAAATTTAGTTATAACTAGAATTTACCCATATTTCTCTATTTGAAATAATGTCTTCCCACCACTGAGAGGTGCTCTCATACTTGAAACAACAATATTTGCAAAATACTAGAGTTCTAAAAGCTTCTGTAAATATTTTTTTCTACCTGTTTTAAACATAGGAGATTTTTGCTTAAAAAAGATTACATTCAATAACATGAAAATAAATAGTTCTGCAATCATCAAGGACAATAATTTCCCTGTGATAAAGTCATCTGTCTTCTAATCTTTATGCCAAAGAAATACTAATCTCTACTATATTGTTTTAAATATGCTAATTGTTTAAAACAATATTTTACATAGGTACCGTTAGTAATATTTTGGCACTACCTTAGTATATTGCACACGTAGAAAAACTATATATTTATAGCTATACTTTTAATTTTATTCCTAAACTGCATAAAATAATATGGTTTATCATAAGTTGTACTTGTTTATGTTAAGTAATATCATCTTTGTCAAGCTTTGGGTGAGTTTTCCAGAAAGTCTGTTTCTGAGAAACATTCTTCTCTTGTATGGTTAAGTAGTTTGCATTGAAATATGGCATTTCAATCAAGTACTGGGCATTAAAGCTAACTGACTTTAAAGTTTAGGTCTGTCCTTAACCTGCTCTGCAGCCAAAGGTATGATAATGTCTCTGTGCTTTATTTCATCTCCTTTCTGCTACTGAGACAAAGACAAGATATCTTCATTCGTGATTTGAAGTGCCATTGGCGTGAACTAACTCAGGTGAAATCCTTCAAATAGTGCCTGTCGTATGGGAAATTTTCAATGAATGCTAACCATAATAATATATTCGTTTTTGTCTGCTAATAAACTGTGAAAACAACGACCTAAATGTCAAGATTATAATTAACAAAAGAATAAAGATTTTAGTCAATAAAAATAAGATAATGTATCTTTTAAATATAGGCTTCTAGACGGAGATATTGCTACAATAAAAAAAAGACAGATCAATAGCTGCATGTAACTATTTTATAACTAGCAGTTAGGTCCTTAACTCTTTGCAACTTTGAAATGAAGTTGTAAAGTACAATGCATTTCTCTCAGCAATTTCTCCAGATGCTTTTTGAATTTGTGCAGGGCCAATAAATATATCCAAGTATGATTTGACAAGATACTACTTTTCAAAAAGTGAGAACACCATGTAATTACCTCTGCATGATATTTTTGTAGTAATTGCAGATAAATTGATAAAAATATCTCAACTACTAGGCAAGTAGAGTATTGATTGCAATTTACTAGGCTATAAAAAGTTATTTTCTCTGAAGTTTTAATATAAGAACTTACTTTTATTTTATGACAAAAAGACCTTCTCATATCAGCAATTTAAAATCTTCATGGAAAAAATCACATTATTATTAATTCTTAAAATTGACTGTGTATATTTTTTGCAAGTGTTTGCTTGTTCATTATTTTCCTGTTGAGCAGTTGCCTCCAAATTACATTTCCTATAGAAGAGAGTTTAATTGGTATATTTCATCAGTATATGTCTTCAATGCAGAAATTCTCAGAAATGCCTGAATTTACTCTTTTTAAAAAGGAAAGTAGGGAGGTCATGTTTCCTTCTTTTCAAAATCCTTCACCATATACACTATCACACACACATTTTACTGTGTGTCTTACAAATTAATGGGATAGCTCATACCAATTTTGCTTTTGATTTCTATAGGTTTTCTTTGGTGAACATGATGTGTCCCTTTAATAGCTGATTGCATTAACTGGAGAAGTTTAGAAGTTTAACTAAATTGCCTCAGCAATTCTACACCCTGGGGTGAAGATGACCCATCCTGTGGTGGCTCATCATTTGGACAGTATAGAGGGGAAATGAGGAAGGGTGAACTTGCTTTTGTTCTTTGGAAGAGCTCCAGTCTTCACCTTCAGCTTGGACATCATCTCCTGGTTTCCACCACAGACTATTTGGCTTCCACCTCAGATCTTCCAGTCTTCTGGTGTAGACTCTTCATCTTTCATCCTGATTTGGGCTTGCAGGGAGACTGCAATGAGCTCCAGATCTTGGGCTGAAACCCTTGGTCTCTATGTGCAGAAACCCTCTGCAAGCTTCTTCATCTAACTCTGTGGTTGACCATCATAAGCCAATCTTGTAATTTCTTATACATTTGTGTAACTTGTGCTGTATCTTTTTCTCTAGTAAAACACTGATACAGTCCTTTAAGGATCCTTGATTAATCATTTATTTTGAAATACAGTGTCTGCAAGTAATTTTAATTGGAGATGTATCTTTAGAAAACTATATTGAGTTTTACTACTTGCTTACAGTTTTCATTTCTTTCTGAATTGATCTCAAAAGAAATGTATGTACACTTATCATTGATACTCATTCAAAGTATAACAGCATGCAGTTCATTTATCTCCAACTGTAAGTTGCTTCACCTAATCAAAAACACACTTCTCACTGATTATACAAGTTTTATAATGATCAAAAATGTAGTAGCAAATATCAACATGAGCAAATATAAGAGTAAGCTTGTTGAAGGGATTTTCTTCTTACAGGAAGAAAGTTTGATCAATGATGAAATCAGTCAAGCTCTGATATGAAAACTCTAGCATCCGTAGCTGTTGGGAAGTAGTGTGTATACTTGAGCAGCATATCCAGACAGCTGTCACTCCTCATAGGCATGTATTGTTATTCTAACTCCTAGTGATAACCCTTGGTCATAGTGGAGTCGAGTTTCTGTAGGTAATTCTAATTATGCCACAGAAGTATCACCAAGGATAGTAAAAATGAATGCTTGTTTATCAGCCATCCTATTTGATAAATATTTTATTCTCTTCTAAAATTACTTCACAAAAATTCTTCATGAAGGTAGTGGTATGTTCAATGATTTTCTGGGGAAAAATATCTGAAAAGTGAGCATAATAATGCTTAATAGTGGAAATTTGGAGCTGCTGCATGCAGAAAAGGTAGTTAACAACGTATAGAAATGACAATGTAATTTAAACTCCTTCCCAGTCTGCAATCCTTTTTCCACTTAGTCTTTTTATGAACATTAAGCACCAAGAATGATCATTTTAAATATTATTAGGAAAGAGATATAGCCCAGAAATCTATATGTACTAGACAGAATGGTATATTGAAGAAAGATGTGATTTAGATAATCAGTTGATACATTATTTGAAATCTGAAATTTTGAACAACTTCAGATGAAATATCCTAAAACCTATGAGGCAAGATGGTATTATCAGCTTTCTTCACTTTCTTTATTGTTCCCTTTTTCTTTTGTGAAAGAGAATCTCCCTTAGCATATAAACCAAAAATTATGCCATTTTCATAATAAAACTGACTGTGCTTAATAAAAAAGAAGTTTTAAGTACTCTCCACTCTAAAACATCTGAATGAAGTAGTTATTTCTATAAAAGTTTATAAAATATTTTTTACTATCTTCCTCTCATAATGTAGCCAGGTGTTAAATTCTCTGTGGCTCCAATTTGATGAAATTCTACCAAAATATATCTATACTTCTCAAATGGTGGATGAAAACACTGAAGAGTATATGACAAGATGGAGTTGTATAAAAACAAATGAAGAAAAAGAAAAAAAGTGAGCTCCAGAAATACACATATGATTGACTTTTACTAGAGCAAAATACAAATCAAGGAAGTTACTTTATCACTGAGGTCTTTGATAATGCAGCATCCTTTCAAATAAGTGAAATATTAGGACAGTAGCATTCTTCAAAATAATGTGCTTGAAAGAAAACTATCTTCAGAACATATCGTACCCCTGTATCAGGTGCCATGAATTCAATTACTGTTTTCTAGACACGACCTCCAGACATGACCATAGTTTCACATAGTACTGTTTCACCACAGCACTTGTTTCCCACAGAAGACTTATCAGCCCTTCCACTGTCCTTTGCCCTGTGTGGACAACTCTTGCTTTAGCTGAACTCTACTGTCCCAGGGATCTTGCAGTTTAGGGCAATCCTATTTTTCAGCCGTTAACAGTGATAAGATGATGCATTTGACATATCCTGTCTCTTATTTGATGCATACAGGACATTATGAACATTTCAATTACAAGTTTTTTGAATGTTAAAAGGGAAATTAGAAGAGACTTTTTGTTACATAAGCAGGAGGATCTTGGGTATTTAACTCCTGATCCATCCAGGATATGTGTCCTTGAGAAAATCTGAAACAAGGGTCACTGGAAAGAATTCGTTGTTCTTTAATTCATTAACTGGGAAGGATTCATTATTACAAACATAATAGAACTTCATTTTTATTTTCTATTGTCCAGTTAACCATCCTGTAGGATTTGTTTTGCCTTTGTTTTCCTTGAATGAAGGGTAGGTTATCCAGGTCCTCTGTTGTCGTGGTTACTTTAAGATAACAAAATTCACAAGTAACTCTGTTTTAATACACTGACTCAGGTTAGTAATTATTTTGTCCAACCCAATATGAGTTTACAAATTATAAGTCTCATTTAAACTTGAGATTCTTCAACAACTGGGTTCTCATCTTACTAGAAAGCTTTTGCACACCAAAGGAAATCACCAACAGAGTGAAAAGACAAACCACCGAGTGAGAAAAAAATTTTAGCCAATTGTGCCTCAGACAAAGGACTTATATCTAGAATGTATAAAGAATTGAAAAAAATCTAATCCCCCAAATTCAAAGACCTAATCCAAAAAAGGGCATCTGAGATGAATAAGCACTCCTCAAATGAAGAAATAAAATTGACAAATACATACATGAAAAAGAGTTAAACATCACTGGTTATTCAAGAGATGAAAATTAAAACAGCACTTAGATTTCATCTCACTCCAGCAAGAATGGCTATTATCAAAAAATCAACCAATAACAAATGCTGGAGAGGCTGTGGGGGAAAAGGAACCTTTCTCTACTGTTGGTGGGAGTGCAGACTGGTGCAACTGCTTTGGAAATCAGTACACAAATTCTCCAACAAACTAGGATTAAAGGTCCCCTTCAACCCCGCTATTCCCCTTCCGTGTATTTTCCCAGAAGAATTAAAAATGTCATGCCACAGCAATGTATGTGCATCCATGTTTATAGCAGCATAATAGCTAACTCTTAGAATCAACCAAAATGCCCATCAACTAAGGAATGGATGAAAATGATGTGGTCTTGTTATGCAATGAAACACTACTTAGCCACGAAGAAGGATAAACTCGAGACTTTCGTAAGTAAATGGATGCAACCTTAGAACATACTCATAAGTGAAATAAATGAGTGAGTCATAAGACTCACATGTGTAAGTATTATAGTCTTCCTGGTGTGAGGAACTGAAAGAGTAAATAAGGCCCAAAACTCACAATAGATATTATAAAATGGGAAGAAATTGTTCAAAAGGAAAGAGCAACTAGGATTGGGGAAAGCAGAAAGGAAGGAAAGAAATAAAACACAAGATAGTTTCTCTTAGTTCATCAAAAGAAAGGTTTGTTTAAGTATCATTTGGAGAGTTTTTAAAGCCCATATTGTGAAGACTGATTAAGGACAATAACACTCAATGTATTGTTATGATACAATATATACCTATTATTATTCTCCTCTTGTTTTGTTATGAAATTTTGTTTTACTGTTTTTCCATAGAAATAATTTGAGATTTTTTTTTTAAAAAAAGGAGAAGTTCAGTCGCAGTGGGTAAGGGAATGTGGCATGGAAGTTTCTACTTGGTTAGTGGTGCAAGGCAGCATGCGGCAGACATTCAAAGCTGGCACTTGTTTTCGTGGGGCAGGGCTTTTGCAGTGTTCATGCCTCCACTGTTCAGCACCTCTCACTCGTGGTTTCCTTATAGGAGACAAAAATAATCCCATTCTGATTTGACAGATTTGTTATGGCCTTATCTTGTCATTTGCAAACTGAGTGACTATTTTGTTCTCAGGAAAACCTGTGGATCTCCAGAAATTTTAGTCTCAGCAGTTAATTTAAAAATTATTCAACAAATATAATACTTCCTAAATAGACCCGAGCATTTTTTCCCATAATTCACTGGAGGAGTGTGAGCTAACACTTGAAAATTAAGAGCTCTTCCCATTTAAATGAGAGAAATTAAGAACAACGGAAAGCTTGCAGCTTAGTGTCTTCTGCAATGGAAGCAAAATTTCAGGCCATTATTCAGTCCAGGTGTCACCGTGCTGTGAAGGAGAAGGTCTGTCATCTTACTGGCTGGGAGGGTTAACTGAATACCATTGCCACATAGAGGCCCATGACCATTTGGGAGCTGTTAGCAAATGAAATACTTTATCAGTGGTAGAATTTAGTCTAAGCTTTGATTTCATTGCAAGGGTATGAGAAAAAATATCTATACCATTCATGTCACTGATGCTTTTAGGCCTTTGGTCTCACATGCAATGGGTTCGAGTATTGTCACTTGCCAAAAGAAGGTCAATTTCAACAGACACCTCTGTCCTTGACTTGCTTTGATATTGAATAGTAATTCAGTCTTCTGCTCATAGGAAGACAGTACTATGCTTCTTCAACCTCAGTAGGGGCCATAATAAGTTATCTGGCTCCTCTTTTTAGAGTTCCTATACTTGACATTATATAAAGAGGGAAATGCATGGTACTCTTTGCTTTGGGATTGTGAGTGCGACTCGGCACGTTAAGAATTCTCTCCAAAACTACAGTCTTTAAGCCATAATATTTTTATTGCTTTTTTTGTGATTGAAAAGCTAACGATTAAGAAAAAGAGAGAAGATTTTATTTTTTGTTTCATTTCAAATAATGAATTCACAATTCTACTTGGAATTTAAAAACTGTTGGCCTGCATTGTTTTGGAGAATTGAAGAAGAAATACTTCAACTTTGATAACATATGAGTCTGCTAGAAAATAATATGTTACTTAAACTATTTGTTTATATTTTTATGCATAATCCACTGAAGAACCTACATGTTTCAGGCTATCATTGGGTCAGATAGCAAAAAAGCAACTTATTCTAGTAAAACAAATGAGTAATTAATTTTTTTTTTTCTTGCGGCACCAGGGTTCAAACTCACAGCCTCACAGTTACCAGTCAGATGCTTAAGTCACTGACCCAAACTCCCAGTCGTATTTTTTTTTCCAGTCCTATTTTTTTGAGGCGGGGTCACACTATGTAGCTCAGGCTGGCCTTACACTCGCATTGTAGCCCAAGCTAGCCTCGAACTAGCAACGGTCCACCTACCTCAGCCTCCAGAGTGCTGGGATTAAAGGCGTTCACCACCACGCCCAGCTACAAATGATTAATTTAAAAATATATTGTTCATACAAAGACAAAATCAATAAAATTATTTCATTGTGGAAGAATCATGAAGGATAGTAAAGGTAATTAAAAAACTACTTCATCACTATAATAAATACTTGAGATAATTAACAGAGATAAAAGTTTACTTTGGCACACAATTTGGGAAGTTCCAGTTTGTGATAAATCAGCCCCAGTGCTTTGGGCCTGTGATAAGAAGCACATCATAGAAGGAGCTCTTGGCGGAACAAAAATGTTCACCTCAGGGCCAGGAAGCAAAAGGGAGCAAGACAAGCTCTAAGGAACTAAAGTGAGCTCAAAGTCTAAGGAACTAAAGTGAGCTCCAAGCCGTTAGCATGTTGGGGAGGACATTCAAGATTGGAATTGTAACAAACAAGATTCGGTACCTATTGTTTGTAGACAAAAATATTCAAAGAAAAAATGTCTTATAATGCCAATTAAGCATCACACTGGCAGATGGTTTATAAATCAAAAGGAGCATAAGCCTTACTTTTTTTTTTTTTTTTTGACTAGTGAGAAATTTCTAAGCTGTCATTCAGTACCTGGGCATTAAACAGAAAAGAACACAGTTTAACAGAGGTATATTCTGCTATGAAATCAGATAGTCTTTGCAGAGTCCTGTTAAAAAAACATGGAACAAAATGACTGAGCAGAACAGAGAACTTTTCAATGTAATTGACTGTAACAGAAAAACCAAAAAGAAGGGAGCCAAACAAGTATAATCAAAGCAAGAAATGAAGTAGGGCCAGGATCCCGGTGAAGCTGTTGTAAGTGGTATGCTGGATTTTAGAACCCAAAATACCATTTTTCTCCCTACTTCTGAGAAGTTAGCTAATCATATAGGATTACAACCCCAGGATAGGAAATGAATTGATTCCTCTTTGGAGAAATTGGATTGTTCTGCAGTTTGGTAAAAACCTCAGGTTTACACCTGTAAGAAATGTGAGGAGTAAAAAGCAAACCGGTGATGTGTTTATTAATTATCAAAGAGTAAAACTTATATATAATGATCTGAGCTATGATGCAACAAAAAATAAAGCAAAGATTTAAATATTTTTTTCTTAAAATGAGAGAGGAAAATAAATACTGCCAGAATGCTGAAGAACTTTTGAAAATGCATACTTGGAATTGGATTTTGCTGAATAAACTCAATAGAATATAAAAACAGGACTCGACATCAGGTTGTAGGCCTTGGAAAATACCTGACTTCATGGGAAATGACAATAGAATATTGCAAGACAGTGGAGCTGCAAAAAGAAAATCACGGGAGGTTGCCTAATCATTTGATAATGGAGAAAACACTGAGATAAAAGTGATAGAGATTGTGCCTATTTCTTTACCTTGATTTATTATTCTTTGTAGTATTGATCCCTACCTAAAAATCTATTGCATTTTATTAGTTCGCATGTCTCCATCAGGTATTAGGCCATGAAATTTGTTTACTTCAACAGTATATGATGCTACAAATAAATCTTTACATGAACAACTATGGAAATAATCTTTGAAAAGAATACAATAACAAGTCAAGTAAAAATCTTTTATGAGTAAAAACCAAAAATTGTTAAAATTGTTGAAAATTAATTACTTCTAGAACTAGGGCCAGAGAGAGATATCCAAGTATGAGTCAAAGACAAGTACTAGCTCATTAGCTTTTTAATAAGAGTTTTATACTAAGTCATTTATAAATATGTGCATGCAAAGCAAGCAAACAAATGATAACAAAGAAAAGACCTTGGATTAAAAATGAGAATTACATTTTAAAAATAAAAATTTGTGAGGCAGAATTCTAGTCCTCAAATAGGTCACAGTGAATTAATGGGTCAAGGGAGAAAATTCTAACATTTAAGGAAATCAAAGTTATAAAGCATTCTATACTGACATAAATGAGAAAGCAATTTTGATATCAAGTGAAGGTATTGAAGGAAAATTTTTCTTTTAGCATTCAGTTACTGAACAGAATTGATTCTGTTTTGGGTCAAATGCCATTTAGTAGACATGCTTCCAGTGTCATTGATATACTCTGTATCTCAAAACAGTGATTCTTAAAGCAAAATATCCAAAATGGGTGAAAAATAAAGAAGCTACTATCAGAATTATTGGTTCTAGAATCACTCCACTTAGCTGAAACAGAAATATTAGGAAATAAAACAAATAAAACAAAACAGAGAAACAGACTGTTTCTAGAAGCCTTTTCCATATGTTAAATCCATCTCAGGAAAGTCGAGGTTTTGCATGGTTTCTTTTATCTACTTAGATCAGTTATTCAAGACTATGTCTGATTAGTTAAACCTAGATTCTATTTAGGGCATTTATTATGAAGAAATCTGACAAATGTGTTCCTTTATCTTACTTGCATCTGGAGAAAAGAAAGAAAATTAAATAGAAATTGGACAAATGTTTAATAAGACTCTTTACCACATATGCGCCAGATGGACAATATATCCCTAAGCACAAAAACTATTAAAACAAGGGAATTCTGCAGGTGTGCACTGGCATATGATTGAGGATAGGCTGGATGATTCTGCTCTAACAAAGCTTTAATAATAATCAACTGCATAGTTTGGAGAGCCACATGCATATCTTCTTCCTGAGTGACTTTGTATAAATAAACAGTTTTAGTTTTAGATATATTCCTACTCTGACACTCTATTTGAAAATTTTAACATCCTCTGGTAGCCACAGCAGGGGAAGGGAATATAGTGATGACCCATGCTTTGTTATTTGATGTAAGTCTCCCTTTTAATCATTCTTTGCCTCATGAAGCTTTTCTCAATTTAATTTTATAATATTGAAGATAGAGAGGCAGTTACTTCTTTCAGCCTTGCAAGACCTTGATTTTGTTAACTCCAGCTTGCATATTGGGTAATCCATTTCTGAACTCATTTCATTTTATTTCAGCTCATGGTATGTAGACAATAGCTAATAACAAACAACACCTCAGTAAGATTTTCCGATCATTTGCTCTGAAGATAGAATATTTTAAGTACATTGTAAAGTAATATATGTTTCTAAAGTTTCCACAAATGCAGATTTTCCCAATATTTTGCAACTGCATTATGCAGATTGCCAACTCTCTAGTTGCTGAGAACAATTTCCTCACCAATTGCCAAATAATCACTGCATAATAGAAACATATTTTAGGTTTCATTACAGTAGCATTCCATTCCCAGTAACAATTTCATTGTCAATTAGGATACACTGGCTTGTACTTTAACACATCAGCAAATCATAGGGGCTTAGTGCCTCAGGAAACTCAAGACTGAAGATGGCATTGACTCATATTCCTTGCCGAATGACATCTGCTTGCGTGGATAAAGGAGATCAGATTGTGGCAAGGGAGAGTTTGAGGCATTTTATCTGAGCTCTTTCCGGGCTTTGGTGTTATGTCTCTGCCAGTGCCTATGTCCTGGACCTTAGCTCTTTCAGTGTGGCCCATTTTCCAGTTTTAGCTGTAACTGAGAAGCTATGGTATTATTTCCTCGTTGTATTTACCAGGGCTTTGTTTCCTCAGAGGTCCTGAACGTTTGCTGCAGCTTCTCTTATCCTTGGTTTTAGTTCTCCAAGTAGCATTTTCATTAAACTTTCTTCATCTGAACCAAGTGAGTTAGACTGTGTTTGCTGCCAGGAGCCTACCTCATGCAGAAACTCTGCTCATTATAGACTCTCGGGAACCTAGGCTGATTGAGACATGTACTTCCCTGGTAACCACAGCAGGGAAAGGGAATATACTGAACAACTCACTAGCTTTTGCAGCCCCCTGCTGGTATTAATGTACTTCTGCCTATGTTTAATTGTCCAGAGTAAATTCTATGTCCACACCTATCTTCAAAGGAAGCAGGAAAAGTACAGCCTTATTATTTTCTTAGAAAACAAGGTTAAAAAACCCACCTGTGATTGTGTCATGAAAGTCCACAGAATGATGGAGAAAGACAGTCTGGTGTGATGTGAGCGTCAAATATATATTGGGTTAGATGGAAGCATCTATTGAGATCAGATTTGTAAGGGCTGTACATGTCATGCCAAATTTATTTCATACTTTTTCCTCTTTCTTTTTAGGGTTGAAGGGGAGACATAAGAAAAGAAGTTTGGAAAGTAGAAGACAAACATATCTATATTTTGGAATAGTTACCATAATGTAATCATTCTATCACGGGCATTGAATTTTTATGAAGTCCATAAAGAAATAACTTGGAATTTTATTACATATACACTTAGAAATGCAGCACACTGGGTTTATTATTTTTGCATCTGAATCTAGTTTAGATAGAATAAATCGTTTTTTCATTAGAGATTTCTAGAACATGAATCAAGAAAATTAATAGAACTGATCAAGTCATTAATTTATTCCATTAGTGGAAACATATTCTTAGAGGAAAAGAGAGGAACACATAAGATTACTTATAATAGAAATTTTTATACTACCCTTGATTAAGAATAATTATTTTAAAATATTTTTCAAAAATGTTTATACAAAGAATCACAATACGTTAGATTAAAATATTTCCAACTAATTAGTAGCTAGCAAAATTTTTGCATAAAACTGTGGAAAAGAAATCAGAGTGAAAAAAATTGAACCAGACAAAATATTACTGAAGAACTCAGATAAGGGCAGAATATGAAATACAAATAGAATGGCATAAAATTCTTCCATGCTTTGAATGTAATTTAATTATTGACTCTCACATTCATAGCTGGAGTATCATCAATCACCATAGGTAATACTTTTTCTCAGTCACTAAAACTAATTATAGTCAGTAATCTCTACTCACTGAGACTAATCACTACAGTACATTAAAAATCAATCCATTATGTAGTATCATGAAGTTCTGTTGAGTGTAGTGATTTTTTATGAACCTAAAAATTACATGTTGATTATCTGAACATTTTACATTGATGCATCAAATTGCCTATATTCTTTCACATAAACAAAAACGCTACCATTTTATATTAGTTTAATATTGTGAACAGTTCAGCAGTGACAAATATTCCTAGAAAAATGTCACTCATGGGAATGATTTTTGAATTAGAATAATGAAAAGGGGGAATACAATGAAAGACAAAGCAAGATGCTGAACAAAGGAAGAAAGAGAGCTACAGTGTCCCACTCTGTATCAAGGACATTTGTGCTTTTCCCTTCATAAATTCACTTGATCTTAAGAGAATGTCTGTGCTATGCTAAGCATTTTAAGTTTCCCATGGTTACCTTTCCTCCAAGTACTTGTATTAATCAATTCAAATTTGATGTCTTACATTCATAGAATTTTAGACAAAATAACTGGAAATTATCTCATTCTCTACAATTGTGGTAATGGAGAAAAAGTTTAAGCAGCAAGATTAGTAGCATAGTTACAGTCCACATTTCCTGCTTTAAAAACTCTCATAAAAGTCACAAATAAACAATAAATATTTACAATTATATTCATGGCTATATGATTCTCTTCACTTAGAAAAATAGTGAAATCAGCACCCAGATAGCCCTCCTTTAACGAGGTTTACAAATTGCTGACATTTTGTTATTTTCCCTTTTTATCCCTTTTCTTTTTCCTTCTTTCTCTTTTCTCCTTCTTTGATACATGCCTTCTTTCTGCTCATTTTATTTAACCACTTCAAAATAATTTAAATTTAGTTATTTCAGCAATTTTCTACAAAATATGAAGGCATTCTATATTACTAGTATGCTGGCATATTTTTTTTTTCAGATTCAAATGGGAGAGTCTAAGACTACTACCAGGATAAAATTTGATATAATTGCTACATGTTTTGTATTTCACCTGTTGGTCTATTGATGTTTGTTCTTTTATTCAGGAGCCTCAGATAATTCACTTGTTATTGAAATCACTTCAGCCCTCTTTTGTGTTCTATAGTATTTATTTACTTATTATAAATATTTTATTAACATTCCTGAATAGTGATATGCTAGAAGGGATATTAATTTGGAAATTTCTGATTACATTTTTCCTCAAAGGATTATATTGGTGATAATATGTTTTTAGTTCATCATTGTTAATAACATTTTTAAAGATGATACGGACTAGATTTCTCCATTTTTTACATTTTAAAACTTTTTTTTCTGATATACTCCAGATCTTGTTTCCTAATAAAATGGATTTAGCTTCATGTACAGATTTTTTATGTATAATAATTTTTAAAAATTTTTAGTAGCATATCAATAAAACGTATATATATTTATGTATATATCCATATTTAGTTTTGTTTTGCAAAGCAATCTATATTCACTATTTTAATTGTTCACATCATATATTTTATACTCTTACTGACATAATAGATTTGAAGAACATCTTGTATGAATATACAAGGTGTGTGTGTGTGATCAAAATCTACTTGACTGTTTAAATTTTTCCAGTAATGTATCATAATAAAAAAACTCACTGCCCTTAATCTCCTTCAAAATGCTCTCCCTCTCTCTGAGCACACTCATCCTATCCTTCCTGCCATTTCAAAAAAATTCTGTAAGCTTTCCTTCATGTTTTTAAGCT